>BQNB010202498.1:0-10831 GCA_026074375.1 Tanacetum coccineum
GAATTACCCCCTCCATTAAAACCAATGTGTTCCTTAAAAACATATGAATTGCTGCTCTTACCTCCACCATCTTTTTTTGGTATAACATTTTTTTCTTTCAGATGTCTATGAAACCTAGCAATATTTACGTGTAACTTAAAACGATCAATCCATACCGTACATAGGTTATTCACCAATCTCTTTTCATTGAAGACGTTAATGAAGCGAACAAATCAAAACCTCCTTCCATTTTTCGATCTCTTGGTAAGAATAAAGGTATCCACAACATGGTCGTACCATTTGAATGATTGAAACAATTCCTTCGCTGAACACGACTCTGGGAAATTCATGATAAATACTGACGTAGAAATCTTAGCCACATCATCCTCCTTTGTTCTGAAACCACCCATAATAAGAAACAACAACGATCTCCTTGAAAAGAAAGTTTATTGATAAAAAACCACACGCACCCTTGGTGGTTTTTCTGTGGTGCGGTGGTGGATCGGTGGGTGGATCGGTGCGGTGGTGGATCGATGGATGGATCGGTGTGGATCGATGGGTGGATCAGTGTGGATCGGTGGGTAATTAAAGGATACAAAACAACAAATCAATGATATACAATTGAAGAACAATAAGAGATCGGAGGAAAGAATGAATTAATAATACCTTGAGATTAAATTGAAGATCTCAGAAATAGAGAAGATTTATCAAGTTCACATTAGACTCTTTTGTCTCACTTTGGTGGAAACAAAAGTAAATTGAAAGTGAAATTGTTCTTTTATCACCTTTGCCTAAAAAATCAAAGAGCAAATCAGATTATGATAAACCAAACTCAGCTTAGTATGTAAGTAGGGCTGAGCATAACGGACCACGTACCGAGCCGAACCGACAAACCGGCCCGAACTAAACTGACCGGACCGGACCGAACTTATTTCGGTCCGGTCATTGGTCCACACTTTACCTCATATTCGGTTCTCGGTCCGGTTCAGTCCAGTCCGGTCTTACGTATAACCGACCATTATGTCTTTTTAGACCAGACCGATCGAAGAACCGGACCGGACCGACTAGGACCAGACCGAACACATTCGGTCCGATCCTCGGTCCAAGGTTTTGGACAAAATTGGTTTCGGTTAAGTCCGGTTTTTTGGTCCGGTCAGATTTTTAACCGTGATGAGCCCTACATTCTAAGTATAAGAGTTTATCTTTCGTGTTAACTATAATATTTTAGAGTAAACCTTAATTACGTGTGAGAATAGTATGCGTGTACTAGCATATTCATATTTTGTTATAAAAATCGAAACTAATAACTGCATTCTGCATAGTAGGAAAATCAGTATCACAGATGTTATATGTATTAAAAAATAAATTATAGCCATGGCATAAGATAATTGGCTGAATAGTCAAAGTCTAAAACTATTAGTACTGTCCGCGTATATGTCGGACAGGCTAATAGCCCGAACGGGCCACACAAAGCCCAAGCGAACCACTCAAGCCCAATCGAATCATTCCAGACCAAGCAAGCTATTCAAGTCCGAAAGAGCCACAAGTGTCCGAACGGGTCATGAAGTTCCAAACGGGTACGGGACGTCAGCCTAGTAAACAACAAAGCGCTGACTTCATTCCAGAGATCTACAGGACAACGTCATCAAAGAGATAACGTCACCATAAACACAGGAAGATAGTGACTACACGATAAACTATGACGTCAACTAAAGAGATGTCACCATCTAAGACACAGACGATAGAGACATGACGAAAGGGTCGTCACCTACATGCCAGAAACCGTACATCTCTACAGTGTTTCGACTAGTATAAATACCCCCGTATTTACTATTCAAAACACAGCATTTACTGCACACGCACACATATTTATTACTATAGCCCCCTTGGCTCCCATATACAGCCCCTTCGGCTCATATTCACATACTTACTCTCACACCCGAGCTTGGTCCTGGGTCAACACCCAGGGCGAGTTAACGGGTATTCTTTCTTACTTTCAGGTAATTCAAAAGGATACTTCACCAAAGGACGAGAAAACGCACCCTAGACTCTGGGTACGGTATTTTACCTTAACAAGTACATGATACCACTACGGATGTTATATGCATTCAGCTAAGTTCATGTACCTTGCCAATTAGTGTCCTTCCAGTAACCTTAAACGATCAAATTACACCAATCAATATTATTGAATAAAGAAACAAAATGAGTAAAAGAACCACACGTTTCAGAGAAACTATAATAATCTTATTTGATAATAAATATTTGCAAAGCTTACAATGGAATTTTATACCCACAATAATTCATTTTGGTCTTATTTAGACCAAAAAATTAAAACTCATAAAATATCTAGTATTAAACATAGAAGCAACCTATATTTAAGATACTATGTATGAGGTAATTTGTAGCTTTTCGCACCGCAAATATTACTCTAAGCTCGAGTACATGGTATGTATTATCATTATCGTACTATCTGCAAAGTATTTAAACATTTTAGTTCAAACACCCAATTTTTTTCATATTTGAACTTTGAAGAATGAAGACATAAAAACATCTCCAATTATGCTTTATATCTGAAGATTTTTTTGCAGCATTGATCAATATCATTGACCACTATTCATCAACTAAGTGCTTTACAGCATCGGGAGTGCTGGTGTCAAACTTTTGATGCCAAACTCAAAAAGTGGTGTCACGTCAGCAAAAGAGAGTTTGACACCAGAAATGCTATGGCACCAGAATTCAGTGGCATTAGTTTGGCACCAGAATTCTGGTGCCATAGCATTTTTTTATTATTTTTTTTAAATAAAAAATTTTAATAAACTTAAATTAAATTTTATTCAATTAAAACATAACATAAAACTTAAACATTACATAAAACTTAAACATTACATAAACTTAATTATCTTGATGTAGAAGATGTATTGAAAGTGTGTGTGAAGTATGAAATAATAAAGGGGTATTTATAGGATTTTTAAAGGGGTAAAATTAGGGTTTAGGGGGTATTTTTTTGAAAATCCGCTCCCCCAACGTATATATAACGGCTACTTTAAAAAAATCAGTTTCGCGTGGGCTGTTAGCCACGGCACGAAGAGCTATGGCGCGAGGCTGGGAGTGGTGCGCCATGGCCTTTTTTCGCGCCAAGGCTTGGCGCCAGGCTAACAGGCCATCGACTCCCTCCACTCTTATAATAGTATCTAATTAGTTTTTCTATATACTACGTATATTTTATATCTTAAACATAATTTGCATTAGACACTCCATATTCAGAGCAAATGGTTGAAGATGATTAAATTTTGAAGGATGAATATCATTGAAAGATGTTTTCACCTCAAATTTAGAGTACATGTTTGAGAACGGCCTAAGGTTATGTTTGATATGTAACCTGCTTAAGTAAGAATGTAGGATAATTGTTTAATCTAGTAAGTGGTTAATAATTTATAAACTTAATATTTATGTATTAAGGTCACCCATTATGTTGGTTTATGAATATACATATATAAAAATAATGAAAAAGTTTATGTTTTATTTCAGTTATAGTGGATACTCACTTCATGTCTTTGTGACATGAAGAAACCGTAGTTCTTGAACTTCTTTATAAATTGATGAAAAAGATTGAGATGCTTAAAACTTAAAAAGTATAACTAAACTTGTGACTAAATCAAAATGACCAACATTTTATTGTTTTGTTGTCACATAAAAAAAATAGATCACTTTATATGTGTTATATAAGACATTTATGAAATTGTAATCGTGTAACTATAAAAAAGAAGGTTGAAACATTGGATACTCGTAATAAAAATATTTTATGACATCCGGTGCACGCATGTTTAACCAACTTTGATACCGTGGGTGAGATGCTTGGGCCTCCTTTGTTTGAGTTGGAAGAGATTCTCTCTTTTTAAGTTGACAAGCTATCAAGGCATCCATTTGCATTTTTTTTTTTTGAACGGCAAAATTTATTACTAGCAAGGAGCTAGAAAAGAAAAATTACAAGGAAATTAAAAACGGAGATCTAAGCCAAGAATCCCAATTAAACGACCTATTACATCTATTATAGCACCATAAATAAGACATAGAGACGACGTCATCGAAAAGCATCGATCTCTTTGGAGGCGTTGACTCAAAAACCATTCGATTCCGAAAGCCCCAAAGAGTCCACCAAGCAACCATGAAAACTCCTTCAAGTAAACTTTTGACTTTAGAAGATAACCGGATATTAGAAAACCATTCGAGCCACTCCGAAAAAGAAGACCATTGATGCCAATCAAGTTCCCACCATCTACAAATCCGCTTAGAAATCGATTGAGCCAAAGAACAATAAAAGAAAATATGGGAAACATCCTCCACACTTGTTTTGCAAATTGGGCAACGGTCAGACTCCAAATTAACACCTCTCCTGATCAAATTATATCTAGTAGGAAGAACATCACGCCTGGCTTTCCATGTGAATATATTAATCTTACCCGGAACGCCTTTCACCCACCTTGTTGGAACATCATGAGAGGGCAAAAACATGTCATCAATAATAGAACGAGTGTCTTTAACAGAGAACTCCCCATCTGAAGAGATCGAATAATGCCAACGATCCTGAGAAGGAGATAGGATCACAGTATTCAAAATATCAACCAAACCGTTAAGTTGTTCCATTTCCGCACCTCCTCTAACCTGTCTGCGAAACGAAAAATCCAAAACAGAATTCATTTTATCATGAACAGAAACATGTTGGTTCAACTCCAAAGCAAACAGCCGAGGAAAAGCCTCGCGAAAAGACACTCCCCCTTTCCAGATATCTAACCAAAAACTTGTGTTCAAGCCATCCCCGACACGTTTAGAGCATTTAGCAAGGAAATCAAAACCCCTATTCTTAAGCTCAGAAACTTCCTTCAAAATAGAATTCCAAAGAGACGATGTTTGGATCAACTGAGAATCAATCTGAATACGAGGCCCATGGATCGCTTGAATAACATAGAACCAAAGAGAGTTATCATGTGACACAAATCTCCACACCCATTTGAGGAGTAACGCACGATTAAGAGCATAAAAACTAGCCACCCCTAAGCCTCCTTTTTTCTTAGAAGCTAAGACCTTATTCCATGCCACCCAAGTGGTTTTTTTCTCCAACATATTCGACCCTTGAAAAAATTTGTTTCGTAAAGACTCCATCTCTTTAATCACTCCTTTTGGAACTTTATAAATAGACATATAGAAAATGGGAGTTGCACCCAGGACTGACTTCAGCAGAGTGAGCCTTCCTCCTACCGACAAAGTTTTTGCCTTCCATTTAGACAGACGCGCTTTCAACTTAGACACGACAACGTTCCAAGGCTTCAACTGAGACATATACTCTCCCACCGTAACTCCAAGATAGCGAAAGGATTTTTGCATAACGGAGCATCCTATAGAATTCGCCATATCTTCTACAACCTCTCGCTGAATTCCCACCCCCATAAGCTGGCTTTTGCAAAGATTAATATGTAACCCTGATGCTAGACGAAAACACTTCAGAATTTGGAGAATGCCGCGCAAATTTACATCCGACCATTCCCCCATAAACAAAGCGTCATCAGCAAAAAACAAATGAGATAAAGAAAGAGAGTCATTAAGACGAATACCAATAAACTGCCGATCTTGCACAGCTCTGCTAACAGAAATATGTAGGGATTCCATCACAAGAATGAAAAGAAAAGGAGAAAGCGGATCTCCCTGTTTTAACCCCCGATGAAATTGGAACTCACTTGACGGGCTTCCGTTAATTAGAATCGAACCCTTAGCATAACAAAAAGTACCACGAACCCACTTGCACCACGTAGGGCCGAAACCAAAAGCTTCTAAGACGTCAATCAAAAAATCCCATCTAACCGAGTCATAAGCCTTAGCAAAGTCAACCTTAAAAAACATCGCTTTCTTCTTCTTTCTTTTACACCATTGAAGGACTTCGTTTAAAATGAAAGGGCCATCTAAAATTTGTCTCTTTGCTACAAACGCGGATTGAGTATTGGAAACAATATCATCGATAACCATAGCCAAACGGTTAGCCATAATCTTGGTAACCACTTTATATACACACCCAATGAGACTTATAGGACGATAGTCTTTGACAAATTTAGCATCCGTAACTTTAGGAATTAAGGCTACAAATGACGCATTGCAACCTATAGAGAAAGACCCATTAACAAAAAAATGTTCCACCGCTTCACAGAAATCCGGCCCAATGTAATTCCAAAATTTCCTAAAAAACTCGAAAGAAAACCCATCCGGACCCGGAGACTTGTTTACACCGCAATCCCACACAGCTAAGCGAATTTCATCCCGAGAGACAGCTCGCTCCAAATCAATAACTTGAGTATGATTTAATTTATTGGGAAATGGGAAGTTGATTTTAAACCTTGCTGGAGTAGGCTTACTGAATTGAGATGCGAAGTGATCCTGGAAGGCTTTTTTTACAAGACCCGGATCGGTAAGCCAAACACCATCTTTGAAGACCCCTCTTATAGCCAACTGTGATCGCTTTTTATTAATGAGCCCATGAAAAAACTTCGTGTTCTCGTCCCCCTCAACGGCCCATTTGACTTTACATTTTTGCATCGAATCCATAGCCTCCATAGACTTAATGTCATGTAAATGACATTTCAGCTGATTTCGCCTTAGGAGAATCGAATCAGACACCTCACCTGAATCCAAAATTTTATCAATATCACGCAACTCCTCAGATATCAATCGTTTAGAACAATTTATTTGGAAATTTTTGTCTTTTACCCACACCCTAATAATCTTCTTCAACTCTTGGAGTTTTTTTTTTGAAACGAATCATAGCATTCTGATCCGAATAGGATAGAGAAGACCAAGATTGAATAACCATCTCATCGAAGCCGGCTAAACTAAACCAGGAATGGTACATCCGAAAAGGCACCGGACCAAAATCCAAACTAACTTCGCGAAGGAGGATCGGTCGATGATCCGACAAATGCCGATCAAGACACATACCAGTGATGGAAGGAAAAAGAGCGACGACACCATCAGAGACAAGAAATCTATCCAACTTGCTCATTTTTTTCGCCGATGGATGTGACCAAGTGAACGAGAAACCCTCCATTTTGACGTCGACAAGACTCAAAGAGGAGATGAAAATATCGAATATCCTTGCGTTGTAAGGATTAAATAGCGTACCACTTCTTTCCTCACTACTACGAACTTCATTGAAGTCTCCCATCAATATTACCTCACCGTTCCAACGATTAACCAAAATTGAGATATACTCCCACAACATCCTTCTATATTTAGGGTCCTGAGGAGCGTAAACCGCCACAAGCATAATCTTTGCTTTGTTAGGAATCCATGACCCATATATAGCCACAAAATTATCAGATATAGTGACTTTCTCCTTTCGAAAGTATGACTCCTCCCAAACACAAAGAATACCACCTGAGCTTCCTACCGACTCACTGAAAACAAAATCAAAATTGGAATTGCCCCACATGAACTTTACATCCATATGAGATATTTTCTCCATCTTAGTTTCTTGAATTGCAATAAAATTAATGTTATTTTTATGTGTTAACTCCTTTACCCACTCCTTTTTAGACTTGTGACCAAGCCCTTGAATGTTAATGGACATAATATTCATGAGAAACCAACTTCACCTCCTTGTCTATCAATAATCGAAGCAATATCCTTTTCACAACCTTCCATAGTGTAACCCATAGCTTGGCCTACTTTAATAATATCTTCTAAAACACCCAAAACTGAACCTCCCTTGTTACCCTTGCTGTTCCCAATAGAATGAATCGAATCCTCCTCTTGAACTACTTGAGACGATCTCATCACATTGGCACTAATCTGAGGTGAATGTCCAACATTGCTGTGGTCTCCAACCTCACTATTAAGCTGATCTCGCGTCTTTTTCTCCTCAGCATTCAGTGGTGTAAACCCCGGAGGGTGGGACAGAGAATTACATAAATCCCTATTCTCCTCTTCTGTCGTTTTACTATTAAGCAACGGGTATATCTCAAAAGGGTCAGCAGACGAACACTCTTCTCTAGTACTTTTATGGTTCAAAGACGCAGCGGACTCTTCTCTAGTACTTTTATGGTTCAAAGACGCAGCGGAATCTTCTCCAAAAATTGTCTCAGCCACTCCTTCCATTTCACTCGAAACGAATTCACCTTCCTCCTCTTCATCGTCACTTGAAAGAATCAACCCATCTTTATTATTATCACCTCGAACCGAGTCATTGTCCGACACATAATTCTTTTCTTTCACATCAAGAAAAGAAGGGTTCCACATAAACAACTCCTTTGCTCGAATCATAAAAACTTTCCCTTTGATAATAATCTTAAATGTCTCGATAATAGACGAAGGTAGCGTAGTAATGATACATAAACGCTTACGCCCAAAAGTAGTAGCAGAAGCATCTTCAATATCCACCAATTCTCCCCATTTTTTGCCAATCTTAACAAACGTCTCCCGCTTCCAAGCATAAAGTGGGACCCCCTCTATATCCACCCATACAACTCGTTCATTACTAACAAAATCCCGAGGGACCTCTTGAATCTCATGAAACCAAGAACAGAATCCAGTGTGTTTCAACAAATTCCGCTTAGCTTTAATATTGTTGCACTCGAACATAACCCACCTGCCCCCAAGGTAAAAAGGTGTGACATTTTCAAAACCTTCTTCAGCAAGAATAACCTTCAAATTTAAAATAGAATTAAGATCCTTAACTTTTCCCATCACACATTTAGAAAAGTCACATTCGTTAATGCACTCATCATCAAGAACCAAAGCAGGGGAGGGAGAGATCAACGGGTTTGCTAACCCCTTAACCACAGACACAAAAGGCTCATTAGACCCGATACTCTTATGGTTATTCCTCAATCCGTGAGACTTATTAGATACGTTCAAAGGAGGAAAGTTCGCCTTAGAAACATTGGGTTTGGGAGGCCTATCAAAACGAACATGGTTGGCAAACAAATGGTGAACTCCAATCCAAAGAGTACATAGGTTTTCTACCAAGCGATCAATGTTATAAACTTTAATAAAACGGACAAAAGCAAATCTCTTACCAGACTTCGACAATTTATTCGGGATAAACACATCCACTACCGTACCATAAACTTTACATTTATCCCATAGATCACGAGAGTTCACTGAATTAGGGAAATTGGTGACGAAAATCGAATGAGAATTTTTGTTTATAAGGTCTTCATTGGAAGGCTGATTACCACGCCTACCATTAGACCCTTTATAAACGAAACCATCCGCCATTTGGATTGAAGGGAGATCTACCCACGAATACAAACGAACCGGCAATACACGGATTGAATGGAGGCAGATACAAATTGGAAAAGGAAATGAAATCGTTTTAGGGGAGTACACAACAGATCCAAATAACTCAATCCCAAGATGAGAAACCCGCCTAACACGCTCGAAAAGAAATTAATCAATCAATGATTAATCCCAATTCAGGGGTTATAACAAGATTCAAACAAAAGGGAAAAAAAGAATTTAGATTGTTGATTTGAGGAAATTTTTTGTTGCCGCCATTGATTAGACTAGGGTTTTCTATAGCATTTGTGTTTAATGAGATTTTTTTTTTTAAAAAAGCAATATGTCGTCAAGGGAGTGACTCGAACCAAGGTCTACGCAATAAAATTGAGCATGCCAACCACTAGACTAGTACCCTCCTGTTCTACAGATTTCTACAGATGTAAATGTCGTTTCTTTATCGATAATGACGTTTTTACATTCGGTGCATACAATAAAATCACGACATCACATGTCCATGTGGTGCAATCTCGCCATCTCGGTCATTTTCAAACACTCATTTTTTTCTAATCATGTGAGAAGAAATTTATATGAATTTCTTTTTTAGTCAAATCTTTATTACTAACATACACAATAGGCGACTAATACGCAGTCGTTTTGACTGTGGGCCCCTAGCTACAGTAACGAGCTTCCATTTTGGGTCAGTCCGATTTTAGTTTTTTTTTTTTTTAATTTTTTTTTTTTTTAAATTTGTATGCACAAAGTAGGAGGGAAAAAAATATTGCAAAAGTTCTGATTTATTCAGATAAAAAAAATACCCGCGGAAACATCTTCGATACCTAATAACTTTAAAATAATCGATATGGTCACAAACGTACAACCCATTATATTAAAAAAAACCCATATAGCAAAAAAAAACACTTTAAACATGAGGCCCAACACATAAGCCATATAAAAAAAATTATTACTAATATACACATTTGTCGACAAACTAGCCTAAAATTCGCATAAAATGTGGCCCAAAGTAAAAAAAAAACTAGCCCAAAATTAGCCTGAAATCTGACCCAAAGTAAAAAAAAATACAAAACGGTCCCTCAACTTTTAACTATTTACGATTTTCTTACACAAAAAATCCCGTAAAAAAATTAACAAAAAGAACGCGTCAAGTTTTTATCGTTCACAACTTTTTTACATTCATCGGCAAAAAAAAAAGGATATCGAACTGTCCCAAAAAAAGAAAATTTTCGGGAAAAAATTAACCCGTCCCAACGCAAAAATTTTTTTCCCGAATCGTATAAAAAAAGGAAATATCCGGGAAAAAATTAGCAAAAAAAAAACCCTAAAATAGCCTAAAATTTGGCCCAAAGTAAAAAAAAATACAAAACGGACCCTCACCTTTTAACTATTTACTATTTTCTTACACTAAAATTCCCGTAAAAAAATTTACAAAACCATCCGAAAAAAAGAAAATATTCGGGAAAAAATTAGCCCGTCCCAACGCAAATTTTTTTTCCCCGAATCATACAAAAAAAAGAAAATATTAAAAATTAGCCCCGTCATAACGCATCGCCCAAAAACAAACCCCCAAAAC
>BQNB010202502.1:0-10831 GCA_026074375.1 Tanacetum coccineum
AGCTTCCCTTCTATTATCGTTGACACTTGCATGACTTATGTTTTGGACACATATTTTGTTCTTCAAACTTCCTTTACATTTATGCATGTTAAACTTCATAATGGGAGCCGATGTTTGTTTCCGGCTTTCCACCTTGTTACGTTATCAGTTATGTTTATGCCTTTTATGCTTTGATATGACGCCATGGTTATGAAGTGATACCTTTCATCAGAGAGGGGTGTTACAGGTGGTCTCCCGGATAACATCCAAGAGAATGTAATTGTTGCTGAACCTACAAAACTCCAAGATGCTGTTCGTATTGCCAATAATTTAATGGATCAAAAGTTGAAGGGTTATGTTATGAAAAATGATGAAAACAATTTAAGGTTGGAGTCCAACCAGAGAAACAATCGTGGGTAGCAACCACCATTCAAAAGACAGAATGTTGGAGGTCAGAATGTGGCAAGGGCCTATACGGCTGGTCACAATGAGAAAAAGGGATATGCTGGGCCTTTGCCTTACTGCAGCAAATGTAAGCTACATCACGAAGGACCATACACTGTGAAGTGTGGAAAGTGTAACAAGGTCGGGCATATGACCAGGGATTGTAAGAATGCAGTTACTGTCCCAGCTACTCAGAGAGCTCCATTAGTGAATCAGAGGGTTCCTACTTGTTTTGAGTGTGGGAGGCAGGGCCACTACAGGAGTGAGTATCCCAAGTTGAAGAATCAGAACAGTGGAAACAAAACTGGAAACAAGAATGGGATTGGCGAAGCAAGAGGAAAAGCATATGTGCTAGGTAGAGGAGACGCTAACCCTGGTTCAAACGTTGTCACGGGTACGTTTCTTCTCAACAACCATTATGCTTATGTATTATTCGATTCGGGTGCCGATCAAAGTTTTGTGTCGACTACTTTTAGTACCTTGCTTGATATAATCCCCGATACTTTAGACGTTAGCTATGCTGTCGAATTAGCCGACGGAAGAATCTCTGAAACCAATACCGTACTTAGAGGCTATACGTTAGGATTGCTAGGTCACCCATTCAATGTTGACCTAATGCCAGTAGAACTTGGTAGTTTTGACGTAATCATCAGCATGGATTGGTTAGCGAACCATCATGCGGTGATCGTGTGTGATGAAAAGATTGTGCGGATTCCCTATGGAGATGAAGTTTTGATAGTCCAAGGTGAGAGTAGTGCCAATGGAAAGAATTCAAAGTTGAGCGTTATATCGTGCACTAAAACTCAGAAATATATTAAGAGAGGTTGCCCAATTTTTTTGGCACAAATTACGAAGAAGGAAACCGAAGACAAGTCGGAGGAGAAGCGACTTGAGGATGTGCCGACGGTACAAGAATTTTTGGAGGTCTTTCCAGAAGACTTGCCTGGATTCCTGCCAATGCGACAAGTCGAATTCCAAATCGACTTGGTCCTAGGTGCTGCACCTATGGCACGAGCCCCGTATAGATTAGCACCGTCTGAACTGCAAGAACTGTCCACCCAACTACAAGAACTTTCTGACAAAGGGTTTATAAGACCAAGTTCCTCACCTTGGGGAGCCCTGATCTTGTTTGTAAAAAAGAAAGATGGATCTTTTCGGATGTGTATCGATTACCGTGAACTGAACAAGCTGACTGTGAAGAATCGATATCCGCTTTCGAGAATCGATGACTTATTTGATCAATTGCAAGGATCAAGTGTTTACTTGAAGATCGACTTGAGGTCTGGTTATCACCAACTCAGAGTTCGTGACGAGGACATTCCAAAGACGGTGTTTAGGACTCGCTATGGCCACCACGAGTTCCAAGTAATGCCTTTTGGACTGACAAACGCACCGGCAATATTCATGGACTTGATGAATCGGGTGTGCAAACCATACTTAGATAAGTTCATGATTGTTTTTATTGATGACATCTTGATCTACTCCAAGAGCGAGGAAGAGCATGCAGAACATCTTAAGTTAATTTTGGAGTTACTTAAGAATGAAGAATTGTACGCTAAGTTTTCAAAGTGTGAATTTTTTGCTTTCAAAGGTACAATTTCTCAGTTATGTGATTGATAGTGAAGGCATTCAAGTGGACCCAGCTAAGATTGAGTCAATCAAGGATTGGACATCGCCCAAGACTCCGACAGAAATTCGTCAATTTTTAGGTCTTGCCGGCTATTACCGATGATTTATTGAAGGTTTCTCTAAGATTGCCAAACCTATGACGAAGTTGACTCAGAAGAACGTGAAGTTTGATTGGAGTGAAAAGGCAGAAGTTACATTTTAACTGTTAAAGCAGAAATTATGTAGTGCACCGATCTTATCGTTACCCGAAGGTAGTAAAAACTTTGTGGTTTACTGTGATGCTTCTCGCAAGGGGTTGGGTGTAGTTCTGATGCAAAGGGAGAAAGTCATAGCCTAGGCAACACGCCAACTCAAGATTCACGAGAAGAATTACACTACACATGACTTAGAATTAAGAGCGGTGGTGTTTGCTCTTAAAATGTGGAGACATTATTTGTACGGCACAAAGTGTGTTATCTTCATTGATCATAAGAGCTTGCAACATATTATTGATCAGAAAGAGTTGAACATGTGACAACGTAGATTGTTGGAATTGTTGAGTGACTACGACTATGAAATTTGTTATCATCCAGGAAAGGCGAACATGGTGGCAAATGCCTTGAGTCGAAAGGAACGGATTAAGCCACTACGAGTTCGAGCCTTGGTTTTGACGACTGGTTTGAACCTTCTCGTGCAAATTTTAAACACTCAGGTTGAGGCGAGAAAAGAAGAGAATTATGGAACCGAAGATTTGGGAGGTATAATTAAGAATCTGGAGCCCCGTGTGGATGGAACGTTATGTTTGAGGAATAGAAGTTGGATACCCTGTTTTGGCGACTTAAGAACTCTGATTATGCACGAGTCGCATAAGTCAACGTATTCGATCCATCCTGGATCAGATAAGATGTACCAAGACTTTAAGAAACTGTATTGGTGGCCAAATATGAAAACTGAGATTGCGGTAGAAAGTCGGGGTGTCACCCCACATTTAAGCATGACCTTTGCAAATTGGTCATTGCAAAAATGGGTACCGCGATCACTAATGATAGCACGAGGAGTTCCAAATCGGGCGAAGAGAGATTTCAAGAATTTCACCACAACTCGGGCATCGTTAGTGGGGAGCGCTTTTGCTTCAACCCATTTTGACAAGTAGTCAACGGCCACGAGAATGTACTTGTTCCCTCGTGAAGACGGGAACGGTCCCATGAAATCGATGCCCCACACGTCAAAGATCTCGCACACTTGAATTGCATTTTGAGGCATTTCATCACGTTGCGAGATTTTGCCTTGACGTTGACAAGCGTCACACCGTGTGACCAAGTCATGGGCATCTCGGTAAATAGTAGGCCAATAAAATCCAGAATCAAAGACTTTTTTAGCGGTGTAGTTGGCACCATGATGTCCCCCGGTGGGTCCATTATGGCAAGCCGTGAGGATATCAACGGCTTCTTGGCCGTAAACACATCGTCTAATCATTTGATCCGCACAAATTCTAAACAAGTAGGGGTCGTCCCAAAAATAATGCTTCACATCTTTGAAGAATTTTTTCTTTTGTTGGGAACGTACATCTCCTTTTCACATACACAAAATTTCCCCGCATGGTTAAATTTTGCAAAGTTCGGACAAACCATGAGGTACTAGCATCACCACGAAAAGTCACCATACCAAGTGTCTCGAGAGGAAATGTTTCCGTAATTTCCTTTTTCTCGAGCTCACTTTGGTGGGGGTTCTCTAATCTAGACAAGTGGTCGGCCGCTAGATTCTCTGCTCCTTTTTTATCACGGATAATGACATCAAATTCTTGGAGTAGGAGAATCCAACGAAGCAATCTCGGTTTAGCATCTTGTTTAGCGAGAAGATACTTAAGAGCCGAGTGGTCCGTATACACTATTGTTTTCGACAAGACAAGATATGGCCGGAATTTCTCAAAAGCATACACTACGGCTAAAAGCTCTTTTTCCGTAGTAGTATAATGAGCTTGAGCGTCGGTCATAGTCTTGCTTGCATAGTGTATCAGTTGAAAATGTTTGGTCTTACGTTGCCCCAAGACCGCACCTACCGCAAAGTCACTAGCATCACACATAATCTCAAACGGTAGGTCCCAATCGGGGGCAACTAAAATTGGAGCTTCGGTTAACTTCTTCTTAAGTATTTTAAACGATTCAACACATTCTTTTGAGAAGATAAAAGGGGTATCTTTTTCAAGAAGATGGGTCATCGGCCGGGCGATTTTAGAAAAATCTTGAATAAATCGACGATAAAACCCGGCGTGACCTAAAAAACTTCGAATGCCTTTAACGGAAGTCGGATGAGGGAGTTTAGCTATAACATCAACTTTAGCTTTGTCGACCTCAATCCCGGACTTTGAAATTTTATGTCCAAGAACAATGCCTTCTTTTACCATGAAATGGCATTTCTCCCAATTTAGAACAAGATTGGTGTCTTCGCACCGTTTGAGCATTTTGTCTAAATGGGAGAGGCATGAAGAGAAAGAATCCCCGAAGACCGAGAAATCATCCATGAAGACCTCCATTGTTTCCTCGATCATGTCGTGGAAAATGGCCATCATGCACCTTTGGAACGTGCCCGGAGCATTACATAAGCCAAAAGGCATGCGTCGGTAGGCAAAAGTTCCATAAGGGCAAGTGAAGGTGGTCTTCTCTTGGTCCTTTGGGTCAATTGGTATTTGAAAGTAACCCGAGAAACCATCTAGAAAACAATAGTATTCATTTCCCGCGAGTCTCTCAAGCATTTGGTCCATAAACGGTAATGGGAAATGATCTTTACGGGTGGCATCATTTAACTTTTGGAGCAAGCATTCACTCACGCCATCTCCTAAATTAATCTAGTAGGTATCAATCATATCATCATTTTCAATTACGGTTATACCACCTTTCTTGGGCACACAATGGACGGGGCTAACCCACGGGCTATCGGAGATGGGATAAATTAATCCGGCTTCAAGAAGTTTGATAACTTCTTTCTTGATAACCTCATGAATTTTTGGGTTAACCCTTCTTTGATGTTGGACCGTGGGTTTAACATTATCTTCCATCAAAATCTTATGAGTACAAAACTTCGGATCTATTCCCTTAATATCCGAAATCTTCCAAGCTATGGCACGCTTATGTGATCTAAGAACCTTAAGAAGAGCGGTCTTGTCCTCATCTTTTAAGTCTTTAGCGATTATGACAGGTAATTTATCGGTACCCTCCAAAAACGCGTACTCAAGATGAGGTGGTAAGTCTTTGAGCTCAAGCTCGGGGAGTTCATCACTAGAAGGTTCAACGGTCTTAAGTTCCTTAAATTTTTGTTCTTCCGGAGGGAGGGTGGAAGATGGGTCAGAATTAAGCAATCTTTCAAGGGTGAGAAGGTCTTCTTTTGGATCGAAGTCGGCATCATCAATTCCTGGTGGAATTGATTTGCTAGTAAGACAAGCTTCGATCTCTTCCAAAATGAAGTCACCTCCCTCAAAAGGAGTGAGAGGGGGGGGGAGAAGTAGAAAGGATTGGTTCCAAAGTTGGGGTGGGATTGCCACTCTTGGAAATGTTCGAAAATCCAAGTACTTCTTGAGCATACTCCTCACAAGCTACATCAATAACATCGACTCGGTTAACCGATTCAATGATATTGTAGGAGAATGTCTTAGTATCACCAACTTTGAATGTTATGGATTGGTCATCATGTCGAAGGGTCATTTGTTCACCGTGAACATCAATCAAAGCTCGTGCCGTCCTAAAGAAAGGTCTCCCGAGAATCAAAGGAACCCGAGGATCGGCAATATAATCAACAACTACGAAGTCGGCCGAAAAGAAAAATGTTCCAACTTTCACAAAAACATCCTCGTACAATGCCGGTTGGAGTAGAAATTTGTTTGGTCCGCAGAGTTCAAGTATCTTCATCGGAAGATTTGGTCAAATCCGAGAGATTTAGCTTTTCCCATACGGAAAGAGGCACTAGGTTGATGCTTGCACCGAGATCGGCCAAGGCCAAGCATTCAATTCATCCATCTCCGGAAAATCACACGGTAGAAGAAATCTACTCTACCGGGGTCTCAGTTTTTTCGGAAACTTTTGAGTATAACCGTCGATCAATTCTCATTCACCGGTGTCTTGATTAAGTCAATTATCTTATCTTTGTTATTGATAAGCTTTCTAAACATTGGTGCAAATTTGGGCATGTGTAGGAGAGCATCCGCGAAGCTTAGCTCGAAGTGGAGATTCCGAAAAATCTCCATAAATTTCAAAGCTAAAAGATCGTCTTTTTCACGGAGCTTCTCCTTGTTAATCCTTGAAGGATAAGGTATGGTCGGTTTAGTCTTTGGAGCAACAACAGGCTCATTAATTTGAGTTTGAGCTTGGGACACTGGAAGTTGGATGTTTTTGGTGCTCGGTTGCACTGTATCCTTTGTCACATCGGGTTCGTGTTTCACCACCTTAGGAAGAGAAGAAGGCGGAGGTGGAACTGGAGGCCCATCATAAGAAACACCACTTTGGGTAGTGATTTCTTTCAAGTCACTTCTCGGGTTAGCAACGGTGTTGCTAGGAAGAGAACCCAAGCTCCAAGTAGAGGTGGTATTGGTATTCATGAATTTGGTAAGCATGTCCATTAAATTGGTCATTTGGTTTTGCATGTTTTGGTTTTGGTTTTGCATATTTTTCATAACCGCATCATTAGATTTGATGTAGTTTTGAAAGTCATCCTTTGACATACTTTCAATAATTGTCCGTTAACAAGGAATGAATTTCCCGCTTTTTATGATAACAATCATCAATTCCAATAAACCGCCGCCATCGGCAACTTTGTTCAAAGAAATCCTCCTAATTTGGCAAATCAGGATTGAGAACCTTTTACAGCCCAAATTGACCCCACAACACCGGTTTTAATTTAATCAACCAAATGTTCAAAACAACCAAGGAAACCAAAGCCGATATCAAGGAAACAATTTCAATTCGAATCAAAACCGTGGAGGCAATTTCAATCAAAACCATCAAAACAATCAAGGTCAAGTTTTTCAACCACCAACCAATCAACCACCAGTTTACCAAATTCCACCATATCAAGCTCCTACGCCTCAAATTCAAGGTGTTTCGAAAACGGACTTTGAAAACTACGTTAAGGCAAACGATGCGGTGTTGAAGAATGTTCAAAATCAAGGTCAAAATTTGCAAAATCAAATGGCTAATGTTACGAGTTTGTTGACAAATCTTTGTAATAATTTCAAAGATTCCGCCTCTACTTCGAATTCGGGAACTCTTCCAAGTCAAACCGTAACTAACCCTCGTCAGCAAATTAATGCTATCACCACAAGGAGCGGTAAAATTTTGGAAGAACCTTCGACTCCTCTTGTTCCTACTCCCGTTGTTTCAAATCCTCAAAAAGAATCCGAACAAAAATCGGAGACGTTAACGGAAAAAGTGCAAAATCCAAATTTAGAAAATACCGCACATGTCCCACCTCCGGAGGAAGAAGAATCCATTTTCATGGAAATTCCAAAACCAAAAGCAAAGAAAACCGTTAATGTTGAAATTCAAGATCTTAATTCTCCAAGACCTATTCCATCTAAACTTCCATATCCCGAGAGAATGAAAGTAAGAGAGAACGATAAACCAAGTGCTCAACATAGCCGGTTCTTGAAGATGTTCAAACAACTCCGTTTAGAGATTGGATTGAAAGATGCTCTTGTCGAAATGCCAAAATTCAACAAATGGTTAAGCTCATTGCTAAGGAACAAAGAGAAACTCGAGGAAATCGCCATTACGACCGTGAATGCCGAATGTTCCGCTATCATCATGAACAAAGTTCCCGAGAAGCTCGAAGATCCAGGAAAATTTCTTATCCCATGTGCTTTACAAGAGCTCGATAGGACTAGTGCTTTAGCCGATTCCGGAGCTAGCATTAACCTTTTACCTCATTCTATCTACAAGCAACTTGGGCTTGAAGCTTTGACTCCTACTCGAATGACACTCGAGCTTGCTAATCGTTCAATTACTCACCCAATGGGCATAGCCGAGGATGTTGTAGTTAGAGTTGATGGTTTCACTTTTCTTACGGATTTTGTAGTGGTTAATTTTGAACCCGACCCGAGAGTGCCTATTATTTTAGGAAGACCCTTCCTTCGCACCGCAAAAGCTCTCATTGATTTGTACGAAGAAACATTGACTTTAAGAGTAGGAAAGGAAGACCTTGTTTATTATGCCGATAAATCTGAGAAAAACAAAAATAAGCATTTTGTTCACGCCATTTCTGTAATCGATTTCTCAAAAGATGACCCGTTTAGTGGCAGTACCACTACTCACTACATGATGATCCTTCTCCTAGTTCTGTCTCCCTTCTCGACGGTGAAGACGAGTGATAATTTTGAGAAGTTCGCCGATGAACTTGCTCCTCTTGATTCGTTACCACCGGATAATGATGATTCGACTCTTAAGAAGGACTTGCATGAAGAGAATTTTCAAGTTTACTCAAATTCTCTTTTTAAATTTGATGACAATTTCAAATCTAGCACCATAAATCCTCTTTTTGATGAAATAGAAGAAGATATCAGAATTAAAAATTCCAACTTTTTCTGATGAACCAAGTTTTACTCAACCCACCTTTATACATAAGGTTGAGTTTTGTTTTGGCTCCAGAAAGACAAAAGATGATAATGATGCTTTTCTCTAGCTATGGAAAGTTTCTTCTCAGATTTTGAGGAAGGTTATTTTGATTCAGAAGGAGACGTAACTTTTCTTGATAATCTGCTTAGTGATGATGTTTCCCATAATCTCGCTTTTGAAGTAATTTCCGATCATGAACCAGAACAAAATGAATCCTCGATTACGTTTTCCCCAAGGAGTGATCCTCTTCACCATGAGTTCACCGGTGAACTTTTAACACTTCCTTCAGGGAATGATCGTGAATTTGAGGAATATCTTAGTCTTATGACAGTGCTTTGTGAGATTTCAACTTCCCAGTCACAGGAAAATGTTCATGCCAAATCAAGTTCAGTTATCGATATCGTTATCCCTATCTCCTATCCCACCGTTAGGATAATGAACTGCTCTAAGAAAGAGATCGATATTTCCCCTGTTCCAGATTAATAAATTCACCAGTGTTGAGAATGATGATTCCGAAGATGAAGATAATGAGTTACCTAACCTTGACCATCAAGATGATCCGTCAATTCCTCGTCCTCCACCGGAACCACCGGATGTTGAGAAATGTTTTGAACCCGAAGCGGGTATTTTGATAACCAAAGTGTTTAAGGGTGTTTCTAAATCTCATGATTTTATGACCAATATTTTACCCACCCTTCCCACCCTTGTTTCAGATTTGACCTTCATTCTCTTTCTTTCTTCATTTCTCTCCTTCGGGAGTGAAGACACCATTTTTGACCCCGGCATCTTCACTTAGAGCCGGTGGCCTCTCATCGGGATGGAACTTTCATGTGCTTTAATGTTTGTCCAAACATTAATGAAAGCCCGATTGAGATTTTCTCTTCCATTTTCACTCTCCCTAAGGACGAATTAATTCAGGGATCGAGTCGAGCTTGCGACTCGGTGACCAAAAACAAGCCGCTTCGTGGGAGTTCACCCCATGCCTATCCTTTTCTATTTTCTTTCTATTTTTAATGTGTTGTGATGTGTTGAGGCTAGTCTTTTCCGATTCTTCGTGTTTGTTGTTTGTACTTGTGATTTTTGCAGGATTGAACCAACAATTTCTGAAGCCTCCCTGTGCTGTGTTGTATCACCGATCACAACCACAAATCGATGCTCCTATCCTTTGTTTGTAAATTAGTTGGGAGAGATCCGATAGCCTCATCTTAATCGATCACTTTATCATTGCATAACTTCATAAACGGCTTAGGATTTCGTATGAACCCCAGACTTTTAAATATTGAGGACAATATTTTCGTTTTATTTGGGGAGGGAATCTATCCGATTAGAGATGTTTACCTGGTTTCTTGTTTTGGTTTCTCACGTACCACCCGTTACCCACAAAAATAGCAAAAAATTTAAAATTTTAAGATCTTATTTATAAAAAAAATATATATATATTAGTATTTGAAAAAATAATAAGTGTTAAGACACGAATGTAGGTTTTCCGTTGGTGAGAATAAGAAGTAATTTTTGACCCGATCGAATGTGTTGAATTCTAGCTTTCTCCCTTAACAATTAATGATGATAGTTTGTGCTAGTCTCATGTAGACTTTAAACATGCTAGACTTGAAATCATTAGTAAATAAAGACTTGTGCTAATCTCAAGTAGATTTTAAATATGCCGAGTTGGATTTTATATAGGCTAAGTATTTGCGAATTTCTTTATTAGAGATTTTAAATTGCAAAGAATAAGAGATGATAGTGTTGATTACGAATTAGGATGCTAAACAAGGTTTATTTGGAAAGCTTAAAGGATTATAAAAATAACTTGTGGTTTTTCTTCCCCGAAGTTCTTAAAATGATTAATTATACGTGTTCTCTTTAATTTTTACAAATTAGAGTTTTACTCTTAAAAGTCTAATCAACATATTCAGAGAAAAAGCTTTATCGATGATAATAGCTAATCATTTGTAAATAAGAATTTTAGTTCAAGTTTATACTTTGGTTTTCTAAAATGAAATTTTTCTATTTGCAAAAATAATGTGTTATTATTAAAAATGTTTCAAAAAAAATGATGATGAAAAGAAAAAAATGTAGTTGGTGAATAAAAAGGATGCAAGTTATAAATCCTTAGTATTAATAATTAATATACAAACTCCATCGTAATAAAGTACATGGGCATTTGTCGGTTCGCTCCCGATGTGACATCGAAAGAAAGG
>BQNB010202504.1:0-10831 GCA_026074375.1 Tanacetum coccineum
CTCTCAAGTGTTTCTCTCTCTAGAAACTAGCCAAATCCAAGAATCGACCCCGTGTTATGATATAGGATATACCACATAAACTACTCAACTTGAAGGGTAAGTACGGATGTTCTGATAAGTTCTTTACTAAATTACCAGGATTGTTAAAATAATTGCTACCTGCTGGTAACGAAATGGTAGAAAAAACTTATCAAGCCAAAAAGATACATGTATGTATCAACAACTACCTTCTTTACTAGAAGGATGAAAAGGATTTGACTGCGTGTCGAACTTGTAGGATATCAAGATGGAAGGTGGATAATAAGACACATAAAGTGTACGAAAACATTCCAGCAAAGGTAATGTGGTACTTTCCAATTATACCAAGACTGCAACGACTATTTTGGATACAAAGAATTTTAGAAGATTTAAGATGGCACGCGACACGAATGATAACAGATGGTGTGTTACGTCACCCTGATGATTCACAGGCATGGCGTACCATAGATGAAAAATTCCTTAAAATTGCTAAAGAACCAAGAAATCTAATGCTAGGAATATCGGCTAATGGGGTTGATGTCAACAGAGGAAATATGCATCACAGTGTATGGACAGTTTTAACTGTCATATACAACCTTCCTCCATGGTTGTGTATGAAAAGAAAGTTTATCATGCTTTCGGTATTAATATCAGGATACCCGGGAAACGATATCGATGTTTTTTAGAACCGTTGGTTGATGATCTGCATACCTTATTCGAGACAAGGGTTGATACATACGATGCTTTCACAAAAGATAACTTTAATCTACGTGTCGTTGTGTTATGGACAATAAATGATTACCCTGCACTTAGTACATTATGTGGTTGCCCGTATAGTGGATTCAAAGGTTGTGTAGTATGTGGGAAAGATACAAACTGTGTTAGACTTTCTGCCTCATCCAAGCAAAGTTATGTTGGTCACAAACGATATCTACTATATAACCATCCGTTCAGAAATCAAAAGAAGGCATTTAATGGACAACAAGAATTTCTCTTGGCACCAAATCCAATAACCGGGGAACAAATATACAACGAGGTATAACATATTGAAAATAAGTAGGGAAAAGGAAAATGAACAAACAATAAGGCATCAAGAAACCAAGAAGATACGAGAGGCAGAGGTGGGAAGATTCAAAAGCAGAAAAGAAACACAACAAAAGAAGAGGGTACTTCAAGCCAAGTAAATAGACAAAACAATGCGTATTAGAAGAAATTCAACATTTGGTATCGAAAACTTAGGTATTGGAGGCATAATTCTATTCCACATTGTATTGATATTATGCATGTAGAAAAGAATGTTGTTGAGAGTCTAGTTGGAACTTTGCTGAATGTTTCGGGAAAGATGAAAGATGGAGTGAATGCTCGATTGGATCTGGCTGAGTTGGGGGTAAAACCAAAGTTGTTTGCTATGCAAGAAGTTATGGATGAGATCGAATAGGAAGAGATAAGCTTTGATTAGTAATACGTTTTGTAAACCTATTAGGGTTCCTTGGTGTATAAAAGGAGACCCTAGGGTATCTAGTTTAACATGTATCAAATAGAGATCTCATTCATATAGTTGAAAATTCATAGTTTAAGAGCCTCAAGGTTGTTTGTAAACAGCACTAATTCTCTCCATAGTATGTTTACGGACTGTCCACAAGTTGACCATCGGTGGCATTGTAACATTGAGAATACTTTAGGTTGTTGTCAAGCATCCTATAACAATTGGGGCACAAAACTAGTTAAGGCTTCTGGGTCATGAGCTATGCAAATAATACAAAGTTGTTTGGACATGATGAATGTGTTTCTCATGTCTACCTTACCTATTTTGGACAAATCATGAATACGAACAAATAGTCCTGCTATTACTTGTTTGGACATTCGTAAATTCGTACTAAGTCACCTTTTGCTTCGATCTGGTGGTCCACTACTAACATTACTAGATTTATTAAATCTCTGAACTTGGATTTACGAATAACACTTTAAATGCTGTAACGTTACTTTTTCTTCTCAAAGATTTCTTAAATTATTTCAATCACTATTTTTTATCTAAACCTATGAATACACCAACTTAATTTTGACCGTTTTTTTGCAATTTTTCTCAGGTTATTAGTTGCTAGAGGAGCATTGGAGCATTCGAGTCCGCGCGGATAATATTTTTGAACGCTTAGATAACTTGAGTAACCACTAAATAAACATTTTTAACAATGTTTTTCTCTAAAACATTAAAAAATGAGAACCTTTGTTAAAACACTGATTTTAATAATATCAAATGGTGGAAAAATATTCTAAACTTCATCTTTTGAGGTCGTTTTTCGTGACTTGTGTTTTGTGCCCTGAAGTTAGCACCCCCATGTATACATTCCGCTGCGTTGTCCTGATTTTTGGGGGGTTTACAGAAGGTATCAGAGCTGAATCATAGAGAACTAGGTTCGTTTTCAAAACCTAGAACAATACCATTGTTTTCAAAATATAAAAGTCCGCTCCTTGTTTTATCCGAATCCGTGCGACGCTTGCCCTCCAAGTAACTTATATGCTCTCTTTTTTGCATCCCTAACTACTATTACATGGATAATGAGTATTTAATACAGACTTTTGATTTCGTTCTCATAACCTCTATCATATGACCGTCTTACTATTTATCTTATATCGGCTGTTAATAATATTAAACATTCTGATTTTGTGTACATCCTGATATTCTCATTTACTCCCCTTAAGCGTCAATGCTGGTATTATAAAATGGTGATACCTAACATAATGGGATAAATATTACTTCATTTGATCTCTACGATTAACTTCGATCATGTTACGCGGACTTTACTTTATTCTCTTTTGATGATATCGAAAATTCGGCATATTTTGTAAATTCTACAAGTTTACTACTATACCATTCGACTCTGAGTTGGAACACTCTTCTTATGATTTTGAATCGCATATGTTGTTTCGTAATCCATCGTTTTGAAGTCTTCCAGTTGATGGGAGTACGACAATTAACTTGTCACCTCATACGTATCACTTTGGAGCACCTACCTTTAAAACACGACTTTTTACGTTTATTTTGTTGATTGAATAATTCTTTACGTTCATTCTTTTTGACTACTTCTGCGTTTGTTCGGATATTCTTTATACTTGTTATGACCTATCGCTTTACAAACAATCTCGATGTCAACCTATAGACCATTTTGTTGTCACCCTATGAGCTACTTCACGTTTACTTTACTGACTATTTCATTTCGTTATAAAACTATTTGATACATTTCCTACATCACAATACCTAATATTGACGAAAATGAGCATTGCATCATTGACCTCAAAATTTACTAGCTTAATCACCTATTATATTTGGTGCATAGACTAAACCTATGCATTCAGGAAGAGACCAATGTCATGCTGAGAGTAGTCACCTTAAAACCAACCCCGCTTCACAACACAATTTCGGATGAAATATCCGCATCTTAGCTTCCGAACCTGAACCTTCGTCAATTCGCAAACTTTAGACTTGAGGACAAGGCTCACTTAACGTGGACGGAACTGTAACATTCCGTATTTCAGGTCATTTACAATACTATTTAATTTCACTAATTTTAGTTTTTTTTCTCGTACGCGTTCACTTTTTAATTTTAAATCGTTAAGCTAAATCGCGAGTAGACTGAAAATGATTCCATACACATATAACGGGCATTAAACAAATAAATGATTACATCAAGCAGTGGTTTTTTATATGCTTATTAAGAGGATAATTAATAACTTTTTCATCTATTTTTATTGCTACGTAAATGCTTACGTTCGTAATAAAATCGATTAGGCATACCAGGCAAGTTCTAAAACCTAAACTACGCCAAAACGAATACCCACAATTATACCCAATACACAAAATAACAAATATAACATCACAATAGACATACAATATGCCGAATTTTTGGTGGATAACTAACCAAGACTTTCAAATTACATTATACATAATATCTAGGATATAAAGTAGAAAAGAAACTCTACACCTTTTAATACCAACTTGACTATTTAGACTAACCTAAGGTTTAGAAAGTAACCATGGTTAAAGTTAGGTAGATATTTTTAGTATAACTAGGCATGCATTGCATGAGAAATTTACCACACTTTTAAACTTAACAAAATTCAATTTCTTCTCTCTTTTATACACCATATCCCACTGCACACCATTAAGCCCTCAAACAAGATCCATACTTTTGATTTTTCTAAGGTAATAAACAACCCTATACACAACATAGCTTAGTGGTATTCTAAAGGTGTTGTAGAACATGGTTCATCATTTACAAAGTAATAAAAGAAAAAGGAAAGACATTAGGGTTTTGGAAATCCTAATCGAGGTTTATAACTTGAAAGCTTGGTTTTGAATCTAAACATGTGTTTAGTCATTCATTTTACATCCTATAACATCATCCAATAAGGTTTTTTTCCTTACTTCCTTTATACTTTTATACTTCATATGATTTTATGTGTTCATGTTAAATATAGCCATAATCACCACTAAGGACTATCTAATATGAAAAATGAGTTATTATTTTAATGTTTAGAATTTTAATACACTATTCTTATTTCATATGGTCCTATATAACATGGAAAAGTAAAAATTAAAAGTATGTTTAACATAATGATTAAGTATACACAATTTTAGGTTTAAATTAGGGTTTTATAGTTTTCTTAAACTTCACAAATGTGGAAATAATGAAAGTAAAAGGGTTGAAGCTATGTAACAATGAAAATTATAAGGATATGGATATATTGACATTATATAAGTAACACAGATTAATAATGGTTTATTAGTTTTTTTTTAAAAGTAAACTACTAACTAATTAATACATAAAACAAGTTTTTAAAACCATAATTGGAAATAAATATCTTAGGGATGTTTGTAATTTTAAAATTTACATATATGTTTTTATGATTTTAATAAAATACTACATGTCACAAGGATCGATGGGTCATAAAGAACTCGAAAAACCGATTAATAGCGAAGAAGATACGCCATTTACAAGTTTAAGATAGTTAATACTTTTATAAAACAATTTTTATAAAAAGTACTATTCACCACATAAACTTATACTTTATAAACATCCATAATATGATAAAACTTTCAATTACGAGAACGTGCTCGAAAGAATCGCTAAAAACGAGGCTAAAACGATAATTATATCGCGATTACGAGTTTACGCTAATTAAAACGACAAACGAGCTGTTGTGAACAGTAATTTTACTATTCATCGCAGAATATCAAAAACTTGAAAATGTTATATTTTGATCACTCGTCTTACTACGAAGACGTGGGCATAAGAAACGCGAGCAACGGACTTAAAACGACCAAATTAGGTCATTTTTACGAAAAGTATATTTATAAACGTTTCCACTTTATAAATATTATTTTTACTCAAAGATGACTATCTGTGATAATGCTATATAGAATATTACGTTGGTTATCAAAGTGCTAAATACTAGGGAGTTTTCATAATGAGGCCATCGGTACGGATGGCGTAACGACAGTTTTAGGATTTAAGATTAAAGTGTCCTAACTCCTCGTACGTCATGTCATGACCTCTTTAATTATGATAGCCCGAACGATAGTGCGATATAACAACTATAAGATTATATTCACTTTTTATTAATTAAAGTACTTTGGAACTTAAGCGACGCAATGATATTACTTAGGTTGCTTTCGATATTTCCGTGATACATTTTTCTGCCTTAGTTTTATGTTTTTTTTTTTAATTATTATTGTCATAATATGCAATATTTTTTTACCTATTATTTTCATCACTTCACTTTCTAAGTGAGTTCAAAGTCTCGCATTTCAATCTATTTCAAATGTTTAATAAACCCGCGAGGGGAATACAAGCTCTTTTACCAAACTGTATATTTTTTACTGACAGTACATTACCTTTCACTACTTTGTAGTTCTTAGCCCCCATTTCTATCTCCTTGTTTTATAAACCTACTGGGTGGAATTACAATGCTTGTTTACACAGGACACGAAGTGTTTTGTTTTAAACTGTTGCTATCCAAATTACGTGCCTGAGATAAAATTGCCTAAGTTACCACTATTACCAATTAATCCCTACTGATATCTGAACCGTCAATTGCTATTTAAGTGAGCGCGATGTTGTGGATAGATCTATCGGGACTGACAAACCCCAACCTGGAATTTCCCTGGGTCACATTGTTTACAAGGTGCATTTAACAATGAGAATACTTTTAGGTTGTTGGCAAGCTACCGATACAATTGGGGCACAAACTAGTTAAAGGCATTCGGGGTCAATGAGCTTAGTGCCATAATAAAAAGTGTTGTGTCATGATGAATGTGTTTTCTCTATGTCTACCTTCCCTATTTGGACTATGGAATACGTACATAGTCTGCTATTACTTTTTGGACTTCGGATTAGTACTTAGTCCACCATTTTACTCGACTCTAGTGTCCACTACAGAACATTACTAGATTTATAAAACTCTAACTGGATTCGTGAAATAACACTTTTAAAATAATGCTGTAACGTACTTTTCTACTCAAATATTTCTGTAAATTATTTCATACTATTTTTAATCTCAACCTTGAATTCACCAACTTTATGTTGAACCGTTTTTTGCATATTTTTCTCAGGTTGATTATTTGCTATAGGAGCATATGGGACATTCGGTCGCCGGATATATTTATTGAACGCTTGAATAACTTGATACCACTAAATAAACATTTTTACAATGTTTCTAATACATTATAAATGAATCCCTTTGTAAACTCTGATTTTAATATATCAAATGTGAAAAATATTCTAAACGTCTCTTTTGAGGTCGTTTTTCGTGACTTGTGTTTTGTGCCCTGAAGTAGCACCCCAATGTTACCATTCCGCTGCGTTGTCCTGATTTTTGGGGTGTAACATAACTAAATAAAAACGGCTTTAAAAATTCTAAAAAAAATAAGGAATATCCAAAGACATATATGTAAGTGCACTAAGAGTGGCTAAGACCAGAAACATGTTTAGATTGGTTAGAAAAATTCAAAATCAGGTCTGAAAGTTGGTGGCAGAATCTGAGTTTTCAAAATGAGTTTTTCATTAACTTTTTCAACACCACAAGTGTATATATATCCTAATATGAACATGGAATGCATTATATATGTAATTATAAGTATGAAAATGAATTTTGGTATGCTTACTTGATGATGTTAGTGTTTTGTGCAAAGAAAACCCAAGAAGAACCTTAAACAACCCAAAAACAAAAACAAACCCTAACTAGTTTTTAACCCAAGCTTAATCATCTTGTAAGAACCTTAAATATTTTAGAAAAGTCTTTGTCCTGGACCTATTATCTGCCATGAGGTGTGGGATGTTAGAAGGAGAGAGGTGTATGTTTTTGTAAGTAACTTTTGGATGAGATGAATATCTAATTTGGGTACCATACTTTTTATATTGTATTGAAGGGAGATGAAAGAATCTTTAGGTTGTCACATGAATTTCTAAACGCCAAATGAAGAATTTGGTATCGTTATGAAGCTGTATGTAGTCGTGTATAATGGGTAAATAAACAGGGTTTTCTTGCCAATTTAACTATGTCAAAGTCTCCTCCTATTAAAAGCTATTTAGGACAAATGATAAAAGTATGAATTTCTCACTTCAGATTTATGAGATACGTTATTTTATTTTTAAATATAACTTACACCAAGTTTTAAATTTATAAAACTCGATCTACCTGAAAACGTACTAATGGGTAGAGAACCCGATCGTGAGTAGTACAGAATGGTAAATCCGAGTTCGTCCCAAGAGCTAAGTTACAATTAGTTTCAAATTGACTTGACAAATTTTTAAAAATAGGTTTTTGAGTTAAAATGAATTAAAAATGCAAATAAATAAAATACTGAAATTGAAAGAGTTGGAGATAACAAGAGAGAAAACGTGCTAACCTAGTTACTTCATTACTGTTGTTATTAATACGTTTTCCTATGCAATGTTAAACTATGGTTTCATGAGTGGTTTCTAAAGTCGATAGACTTGTATAGGTATATTTAGTCTAGTCTATACTCCATACGATTCTGAATCAGTCCAAATCTTATAGGAGGTAGGTTTAACTTGGTTGCAAGGATAATCCCAACTATTCCCAAAACTTATCTAATAACCTATAAAGATTATTAACCCCCTCTGAAAGAGTTCCTGTTATTTTTAAGTATATTAAGTGATAAGGGCGGAGACCGTCTAATCCTAACTAGGACGGAGTGTCAAATCCTCCCTAGTACCTGATTGATCCCATATTTAATTGGTAATCTAATAATGGGTCAAGCAAGATCCAAACCACGCGCAATACTACCAAAAACCAGTGTTACACGATAGTCAAGGAATATCTGATGAAACCATAATCTAACAGGAAACAAACATCATAACAATAGTAACTACATACCTAGGCCAACACTTTAAGTGCTTAGCCGCTAATGGTAACGGAAACACAGCAAGAAATAGAAGTAATCATAGATTGAAAACTCATAATTCTTACAGTATTCGTATTTGAACGATTAAATACAAAAGTAGTAAAGTGTGATCTCCCTTGGACTCCAGGTGGAATTCTTTGAAGGTTGGAAGCCTTTGTCGCCTCTCCAATTGCAGTGAGAATGATGTCAAATGACTATATGAGGCCTCTTTTATAGGTTTTCGAACATTGTACGGCATAACCCTCAAAATTATTTTAGGTTGTTATGCCGTAACATTCAATACACGGCATTCCAAATATAAGGCAGAATTATGTTATGGCGTAACTATATCAGGTGTTACGCCGTAAACTTCTTGATTTCTTTCCACAATTCAAGATCTTCATGGTTACGGCATAACCATAAGGGTGTTACGCCATAAACACTTGATACTACTTTCCATAAATCAGATCTTCTATGTTACGGCCAACAAATAAGGGTGTTATGATGGTAATTTTATTTGATCAATATTTTCTTTCCATTAATATGGCTAGCGACGCAACCATATATGTGGGTTACGCCCTAATCTCTCCTGAATTACTGTCTTTTGCTTGAGATTTGTTACGACGTAACCTTCCAAACCTGTTACGCCATAACTTCTTCTAAGAATCCGTGAATATTTGTACTTTTAGTCCTTTTTCCCTTGTTTCTTGTTATTTTCCTGCATTTCACCTGAAAACTACAAAATGATAGAAAATATCTCGTTTTCGAGCATTAGTGAAACATTTGCAGGTATATTAGGGGGTAATTTAACACTAAAAATATTAAATATTTGATGTTATCAAATATCCTCCCACTTGACTTTTGCTTGCCCTCAAGTAGAACCTGTTAAACATTACTAGCAAAGAATTATTTCGGTATATACTCTAAGAAATGAACTATAAAACACTATGCCAGAAACCATAAAGCCGAACACCTCACGAAAAAAGTGGATAAAAAGACACTGGCCAACCTCACTAGTCTAAGTGTTTCAATTTCAGGGTGATTCGCTCATTGCATAAGAGGGTGTTATACGTTATTCTATCATAAGCTTGGAAAGTACACAAATCTACACCAGTTAGAATTAGGGTCTAAATAATTCTTAAAGGCAACAAGGGTAATATGGTTTTAAAGGGTAATAAAGGGTTTAGGATAGACATGGGATACACATTTAATGGTTGTTAATATAAAAACACAAAACGAATAGTCAAGTTAAAAGTCTAAGGCATCCATTACCAGCTACTGTCCATCCATAGTCCAGGTCCTTTGGTGCAAAAAATATGATCATATCATCATGATGGGTTAGATAATAATGAGATGTTACAGAGCATGCTAGCCCATTCTTCACTCATCGGATGGCTTATAGTTTCACCATACTCTATATTTGTTGGTTTTATAACACGTAACCAACATCAGGAGTTATATACAAAAGTGCTTAATAGTTGCAACCAACCTTTGCCCCTGCAACATTCGATATTACACGTGCATCCTCCCACTTGAGATAAACAATGTCGAAAGTGGTGGTACAGGGGGGTCTTGATAGATCATAACTAATTAGTCTTCTACGAAAGTATATAATTATCATTCCTATTCCCCCGAACCATGGGCTTAAGTAGCCAGAGATTTCAACACAAAGAAAAATAAAGACTATAAGGTAGGCTAAGGTGAAATGATGTAACGAAACATATAGAGTAGGTTGAAGACATAGATTGGTTTCACATGGGTGATCTAAGGGTATCTTGCACAAATAATGAGTGCAACAAAAGGGTTTATCACAGGAGGTCGACAAGTCAGTGTAACAAGTCGATAAACACACACATATAGGCTATTTGGGTGATTTTTTATGTGTTGCCTTCTTGAACTATTTATTCCTGCTAATCAATTAGGTCTCGAAATGATGTACAATCTAAGTTCTAAAGTCTACAATATTACCGGCATACTTAATATTTTGATGGATTTTTAAGTAATATGATGGAAACGGAATATAAGGCATAAATCTCACCAAATAATAATAAAGGATAATGTGCATTCGGCAAAGATTAATTCTAGTTATTTAAGAAAAATTTGTCAAAAATTTTAAGATTGGCATAATTTTCAAAGAAAACTAGAAAATCGAAAGCAAAACATACGTCAAGTATTAATTCTGCTCCTATCCGCCACTTGAATTGTATAATGTCCCTATTGTACATTAAGGAAATGGAATAAAAAGGAAAGAGTATAATTAAGACAAGAAACTCTCTGAGCATTGCTTTGAGATTTGAAATTTAGCAAAAATCTTTTAGATTATCCCCGTCTTCCTGCAAGCTCTTTATCCCCTGTGATCACAAAACAAACCAAAGCATAAAATCGTTCTACAAGAATTATGAAGTGTAC
>BQNB010202509.1:0-10830 GCA_026074375.1 Tanacetum coccineum
TCCGAAAATCCATGATGTGGGCATGCCCGAAGAAGATCATTGAATCGGTCCTATGCCTCGTAAAAAGTTTCATCAAATAGTTGTTGAAATCTCGTGATTTCGAGGGAAGAATTTGTTGATGAATTTTTCTTTCTCGAGACAAATCTGGGCGGCACCATCGAGGGAAAATGGGAAAAGCATAAGCTTTACCGACGTACTTGGGACATTCGGGAACTTCATCGTAGAAGTGATCTTGTTGAAATAACGGATGTGAGCATGAGGGTCTTCTTTGTCATGTCCGAAAAATTGTTTGTTTTGAACGAGGGTAAGCAAACCGCGCTTAAGCTCAAAGTTGTCCGCGGTGATCTCGGGCACAACGATGGCATCCTCGTAACCCATGGTGGGTGCTTCGAGCATTTGAGCCATAGTACGATTATCGGCCATCGTAACTACGGGAGGAGCTTGATTTTCAATTGGTTCCACAAGATTAAATGGTTCAACAAAAGTCGGGTATATAGGTTACTCTAAAAATGTTTACCATTATTGCTAATGTAGTTACCATGTCCAGTGCACACACCCTCGGATTCTCTCACTGTGACCAGTTTTCAAACAGGATATACAAATATCGGGAGAGATTGTTCTGCATTTAATTGAAGATGATATCATTGAGCTAAATTGTATAAATTTTTATACAATAATGAAAAGATATAACAGTATACCGGATCAGCTAATGGCCATGCATGATCAAGTATTCCTCTGTTATATCATAATTCATCGTGCCATTTATTTCTCATTTCGCCTTTAGATAAAAATAAATTATATTTGGTTCTGGAACTTGTTAATCTATAATACTTCGGTTGAAAGTATTATATGTTGGTGTTCTTTTATCAACTTGGTAATTTTTTTATTTTATTTCTTTTTTATGGATAATGTCTTTAATTTTTTTATTTTTTCTCTTTTTTTTATATTATAATTATACTAAATAAAAGAAAAATCTTTTTTATAAGAAAATAAACAAAATAACTTCACACGGAAGGATCTTCATACACAAATTTTCAAACGGCTTCAACAATCGGATACAATCCTCCCCGGCAGCGGCGCCAAAAACTGATCAAGATTGACTCCCACCTTTAAAAATATATAATATATAAATATAAAATACTTATATAAATATATAAATATAAGGGGGTAATAATAAAAAAATCACAATTATAGTAATCCGGGAGTATGATTCCCGGGTCGTTTCCCCAACGAGGAATGCAATTGAAAGTCAAGAGTCATTTTGAGAATCGATGCTTGAATGGAACAAGATTATGATTGGTTTACTAAAACTACGAGAAAATTAGGGCAAAAACTTAAAAACACTTAAGGCAAGATAAATTTTTACTAAAAACGCAAAACGGAAATCCTAAACGGGACCTAAAAACCCTAAATTATCAAAATTAAGTCCTAAAATGATCTTTTTGGTTTTTATAAGTCTTAATTATCTAAAAAGCTAGAACAAATAAAACTAGACTAAAAACACTAAAAACATGAACGGGATTCAATCCCGTTTTTTAAAAATCAAAATTTTGCAATTTTAACCTTACGAAAGCAAATCTAATTTTTCTAGGTTCTAAATGTTAAAAGAAAATTTTCTAAAAAAGAATTATATTTTTTTGACTTTTTTATAATTTTTTATGAATTAAAAACAATTTTAACAAAAATTAAATATAAAAAATACTAAACAATTTAAAAAAAATCTGAAAAAATCATGAAAAGTAGCTTGAACAGTGTAGAATCTAAGAAAAATAAGCTTGTGAAAACAACTTATCAAATAAGCAGTGAAATAAGCCAAAAACAGCTTATAAACCAAACGGGCTAAAATGACTATAGAGGATTGATTTTGCAAACATAAAACGAAAAAGACCCCAGGGCAAGTGGTAGAGTATGTTGTGTGTAAAACGTTTGGGATAAGGGGGTCCCGGGTTTGAGCCTTGCTCACCTGGGGCTTCCCCTAATCTCAAATGTTTTTGTTTTTGCCATTTTTTTATAACTTTTTGGAAAAGCATTAAATAAGCAATTTTTACAAAAGCACTTTTTTTATAAATAAAAAATAAGCACATAATAAGCTAAGTAAAGACAGAATAAGCCTAAACTATACTAAACCATAAAATGCTAACTGTTGAGCTTTTTAAGCACTAATAAGCAAACGAAAAAGAGAATTAAGCTAAAACAGATGAAAAGGCGTATTTAAAAAGCACTTAGGAACAAAAATAAGCAACCAAATTAAGCGAGAGAGACATAATCATCAAAAAGCTATAAAACTTATAGATTTTAAGCTAAAATGCAAATAAGCTTAAATAAGCTCAAAACCTAAGAGAATAAGCTTAAATGGGCTAAACCTAACTTAATAAGTTGAACTACACCTAAATAAGCATAAACAATAGCAGATAGCTTAATAAGCATAAAAAGCAAAATTTGGGCAAAAAGTGTAAGCAAAAGGCCAAGAGGGACTTTTCTAGCTTAAAAATAAGCTAGCAAAAGGATCCTTATGGCTTAGTGGTTTATACCACTAAGAAGAATGGCCAAAAAGCTACAATAAGCAACAATGAAAAAGCATTTTGAATTCAGATAAGCACTTAAAAAGCTTCATGAAAAGACTATCTCACACTGACTCAACACTTAGACAAAATTTGTACTTTTGACATCTTAACAAACCACACTTTTGTTCTTATAAATTAAGCATAACAAAACAGATCCTTATGAACATATAACCTACAAACAGATTAACTTTATACCTCAAAGAACAAGAATCAATAATCAAAAGAGAGTTTGAAATTCAGGATAAGCCTCAATAAGCATTTGAAAAAGCAATTTCTCAAATTTAGCAAATTTTTAACAGTTTTGGTAAAACACAAACCAAACAATGCAAGCTTCAAAGCTATGTTTCTAACCTCTTTTAACACATGAATAAACACAAAAACTTCACAAAAGCAACAATGAGCAAAGCATAACCAAATAAGCAACTAGAATAAGCTATAACTTAACAGTTTTAAACCACAGTGCTACTCAAATCTTAAAATGAGTTTTACTACTTAAAAACTTTTTACAAAACTAAATCTTTTGGACTTAAATCTTAAGCTAAGCTAAACTGACTTAAATGTCAAATTGCAATTTTAGCCCATTTTGACCTATAAAAGCAGTTAAACCAAACACCCCTTTAAAAACTTAAAATGCCTTTTTTACTTGCAAACTTAAAATTTTTATGAACAACCCTTTAAGACCAGATATCTAACAAGCATAATAAGCCTATATTTATGCTACTTTGAACAAACATAATAAGCAATCAAATAAGCCTAAAACAGATGCTGTGCTAGTTTATAGCTATTTTAAGACCAATTTTATAAGAAAAACTCATAACAAATGATTTCTAAAACTATAAAAACAAGCATAAATATTAAGCATTTTAAACATCATAAGCAAACACAAATAAGCAAATATAAGCAAAAAATAAACACAAATAAGCACTAAAATAGTAAATAAGCTTTAAATGGAAAAAGGAAACTTACAAATGCCCTTGCTCAAAACAGGGCAAATGAGCTCATAGAGCTATTCTACAAGCTCTAGCTTGTATAAAACAAGCTAGTAAAAGCAATATAAGCCCTTCCCTTTTAGGCTTATTTTCCAAAGAGCTTTTTGAGTGAGTTTTTATGAACTAGTTATTAAGCAAAAAGAAACTAAAAAGTTTTCATTGCCTATGGGATGTTATTGTTAATGGAGATCTAGAAGAAGAGCCTGCACCAACTGGAGAAACATCTGCTCCTCCTGCTCCTAAGACTGCCAAACAACTGGCTGCTAGAAGGAATCAAGAAAGAGTTAAGAGCATCTTGCTTTTAGCAATACCTGATGAATACCTCCTCAAGTTTCACAATGTTGTAGATGCTAAATCACTCCAGGAAGCAATAAAATCAAGGTTTAGAGGTAATGAAGAACCCAAGAAGATGCAAAAAATGTTCTAAAACATCAGTTTGAAAATTTTTCTACTGCATCAAATGAAAGTCTGGACAAGGCTTATGATAGGTTCCAAAAACTCATAAGTCAATTGGAGGTTCATGGTGCTCCAATATCAAAGGAAGATATCAACCAGAAGTTCCTAAGAAGTCTTCCTCCTTCATGGAATCAAATTGCTCTAATCATGAGAAATAAGCCAGACATTGATGAGATTGATATTGATGACCTCTACAACAACCTTAGGGTCTACGAAGATGAGATGAAAAGGTCTTCAAGTTCCACTTCTACTTCTCAGAACTTGGCATTTCTTTCCTTTGAGAACACTAGCAGTACTAATGAAGTTAGTACTGCCAGTGGAGATTTTGGGGTTAGTACTGCTGGTGGAATTAGTCAAGTTCCATCTACCCCATGTGCTCATGATGCAGCATGCTCTTTCTTTGCACAACCAACAACCAGTCCTCAACTTGAAAATGAAGATTTTCAGCAGATTGATGAAGATGACTTGGAAGAATTGGATCTTAGATGGCAGGTGGCTATGTTGACTGTCAGAGTGAGAAAATTCATTCAGAAGACAGGAAGGAACATGGATTTCAAAGAAAAACGACCTGTTTCACTTGATAAATCAAAAATTGAGTGCTACAACTGTCACAGAAAAGGGCATTTTGCTAGGGAATGCAGATCTGGAAGGAATCAAGGGAAAAGATCTTATGGTGACAATGGCAGGAGCAATGCACCAACAAATGAATCTTCATCACAGGCACTGGTGGCTCAAGATGGTCTAGGAGGATATGACTGGAGTAATGATTTTGAAATAGAACCAGTCAACTATGCTTTAATGGCAATCTCTTCTTCAAGCTCATCAAGTTCTTCTGACAATGAGGTACAAAAATGTTCTAAACAATGTCTTGAATCTTTTAAAACTCTTCAAAAGAATTATGATAGTGAAAGAGAAAAACATAGCAGAGCAAGACTAGAAATTCAGGGTTATGAGTTAGCCTTAGAGTCACTAGAATCCAGGATACTTGTACATGAAAAGAATGAACTGGCTTGGGGTGAAAAATATGAGTTTCAAAACTATGAGCTTAAATGCAGAGAAATAAAAATTAACAACCTTAACCTGGAATTAGAGAAAGTTGTTAAGGAAAGAGATGAGTTAAAATTAAAGATAGAAAAATGGGAAGAATCATCCAAGAATCTTGATGAATTACTCAACAGTCAAATGAGTGCTAGAGATAAAACTGGTTTAGGATATGGCACACAATTGAATGAAATGAGTAACAATTCTGAAACTGATAGTGAGATTAGTTTGAGTGTTTTTGATGTCAGATCTAGTGATGAAGAGTCCACACCAGCTAATGATAGGTTTTCCAAAGCAGATGGGTATCATGCAGTTCCCCCTCCTATAACAGGGAACTTCTTAACCCCAAGAGCTGACATATCATTTGCAGGTTTAGATGAATATGCCATTAGGAAGAAAATAATTGAGTCAAAAACAACTGATCTTAATACTAAAACAAGTGAGACTGTAGGTAAAACAAATGAAGCAAATACTCAAAAACCTAAGACAGTCTATGAATCAGTTAACAGAGATAAAGTTATCATTGAGGATTGGAACTCAGATGATGAGGATGATGTGTCTGAAGTGCAAACAGTTAGTCCTGTTAAGACTAATGAGACTCAAACAGTTAAAACTAGAGTTGATAAAATTGGTCAAACTTCTCAGAAACAAGGAATTGGATTTAAGAAAATAAAAGCTTGCTTTGTCTGTAAAGTACTGACCATTTGATTAAAGATTGTAATTTTCATGACAAAAAGAGTCAAGAGCCTAAGTTGAAAAATATGGTCAATACTGGTCCAAGGAAACAAACCAGTATGGGATAATGCTAAAAGGATAAATCACCAAAAATTTTCAAATAAATTGAAATACCCTCATTTAAGAAAGACTTCAAGAAGGACTTTTGTCCCATCAGGAGTGCTAAACAGAACTAGTTTGGTTAATCCTGTTAGGCCAAATGAGAAAAGAGCAGTACAAACTATTAATACTGCTAGGCCTGTTAGTACTGCTAGGTCTGTTAGTACTGCTAGGCAATTTGCCCCAATAATAGCACAAACTGGTAGTGCTATTAGACCAATTTACCTAAGAATGGACAATGTAAGACCAAGAGCCTCATATTCACCAATCAGGAGGTCTTACTACACAAAACCAGCTTTTAGACCCAAAAACTTAAAACAAGATGTTAAAACTTTTGGGATTAAAAATATGACTACTGCTGGGACAAGAGCAGTAGTTAATACTGGTAAGGGTAAGATGGAAAATGACCTTAAGAAGTCAAGGTGGGTTTGGAGGCCTAAGGGAAATTACATGGATCATGAATCCAAAGAAAATGGATCTTTCATGCTCAAGAAGTTTGAGTATGTTGACCCAAAAGGGATTTCCAAGTCTGTGGTGACTTGGGTCCCTAAGAGACACTAATTTCTCTTACTTTTTGTGCAGGGCAATCCAGAGATATTTTTACAGGATCATGCAGTAGTGGATAGTGGTTGCTCTAGCCATATGACTGGCAACAAAGCTTATCTTTCAGACTATGAAGATTATAATAGAGGCTTTGTGGCTTTTGGAAGCGATCCCAAAGGAGGTAAAATAATGGGTAAAGGTAAAATCAAAACTGCTAATTTAGACTTTGATAATGTCTATTTTGTAGATGAACTTAAGTTTAACCTTTTCTCTATCTCACAAATGTGTGACAAGAAAAATAGTGTCCTCTTTACTGACACTGAATGCCTTATCATGTCTCCTAGCTTTAAGCTTCTTAATGAAAGTCAAGTTGTACTTAGAGCTCCTAGAAAGGATGATGTGTACAGCTTGGATTTAAAGAACATTGTTCCTTCTGAAGGTATAACTTATTTATATGCAAATGCAACATCTGATGAGTCTAAATTATGGCATAGGATATTAGGTCATGTGAATTTCAAAAATATAAACAAACTTGTTAAGGGATACCAAGTTAGAGGTCTACCTTCCAAAGTTTTTGTAAATGACTACACTTGTGTTGCCTGTAAAAGGGTAAGCAACATAAAGCCTCCTGTAAGGCCAAGTTAGAAAGAACCATCAGAAAGCCCTTAGAATTACTTCATATAGATTTGTTTAGACCTGTCTCAATAGAAAGTATTAATAAGAAGAAGTACTGTTTGGTTGTGACTGATGATTTTAGCAGATTTAGTTGGGTATTTTTCTTAGCTACTAAGGATGAAACAGCTAAAATCCTTTGTAAATTTATCATAGGCTTAGAAAACCAATTGAACCACAAAGTTAAAATCATTAGATGTGATCATGGGACAGAGTTTAAGAACCATGCTATGAATGAATTATGTGCTAAAAAGGGACAAAAAGGGAGTTTAGTGTGGCTAGAACTCCACAGCAAAATGGTGTTGCAAAAAGGATAAATAGGACCTTTATTGAGGCAGCTAGAATTATGCTAGCAGACTCACTTTTACCTATCCCTTTTTGGGCAGAGGCAGTAAACACTGCTTGCTATGTACTAAATAGGGTATTAGTGACAAAACCTCAAAATAGGTAAGAACTTTTCAGGGAAGGTTACACCTTTATTTGATTCTATGTTGGTTCAACAAACAGAGGATGAGGGTAAGGCTTCAGAAAGACCATCTGATTCCCAACCCATACCCTCTCCTCCTCACCCAAGTGAAGACCAACCTCAAACACAGACTGACCCTTCTCCTATACCTTCTCCTTCTATATCTATTCCTGATTCCAATCCAGAGGGTTCTGGTGGGAATCATGGAGGTCAGTCATCCAATGATACATCCCTATCAGGGAATGAGGATGGTCTAACACTCCAAAGTGTATATGACCTTTGTGTGTCTTTATGTCAACATGTCACAGCTCAGGCTAAAGAAATTGAAGCTTTGAAGGCTCAGGTCAAGAAGCTAAAGAAAGGAGTCAAACCACTTATCACACATCATAAAGCCTGGATGAAGAGTGTTACACTGAATACAAGATTGGCAAGGAAGACTTCTCTGAAGAAAATGGGGGTACAAAAGGGGTATGTATCCAAACAAGGGAGGAAATCTGTCAAATCTTCCAAGGGTGAACCATCTATGCATAAAGATCCAAATTTTGAAGATCTTGATGATTTTGTGGATGTAGATGATACATTGGACTACATAGAGACTGAAGATGATCAAGATGAGGGGATGACAAGCTATGTGGTGTTAGAAGAGAAGGAAAGTGCAGATAAGGAAGTAAGTACTGAAGCTCCTGTTAGTACTGTCAAGCCAAATGAAAGTACCAACAAGAGAAATGAAGGTACTGACAAGCAAGATGGAGGTACCGACAGTACAAAAGATAGAACCGATAGACAAGGTGAAGGTACTAGATGAGATCAAAATTGAAGGAAAAGTGCTACTTAAAACAGCTTCCACAACTTAACTTTCAAACACTACTCCAACAACATTTGGTAATGAGAGACCAATTGCACAAAGTTCTCATCACCAACAAAGCTCGTCAGGAAATAAAAGAAGGAAAAGGAAAAAGGAGTAGAGATTAGGAATGTTGAAGATACTAAGAGACCAAGGCCTACTTTAACAAGATCTGTGTTAACATTGAAGCCTCTTCCCAAGATTGATCCAAAAGATAAAAGAAAAATGATGATTGATGAAGAAGGTGAATCTGATACTGAATCAGATGATATCACTGAAGAAAAATTGAAAGTAGTTTTTAAAAATGCTTGTAAGGATGAACGAGGTGGCCCATAAAGGTTCAAGAAGAATGGTAGCTGCAGAGGAAAGAAAGTTTAGTGAAGAAGAAGCTACTAAGGTTGCTCTCACTAATGAGTATGATTTCATACAGGCAAGAATAAATGCAGACAAGATTCTTGCTGAGGAGCTTCAAAAGGAAGAAAGAGAGAAGTTTACCATTGAACAAAGAGCAAAATTTCTTCATGATACCATTGCTGCACAAAGGAAATTTCTTGCTCAACAAAGGTCTAAAGCTATCAGAAATAAACCACCTACAAGAAATCAGCTGAGAAACCAAATGATGACCTATTTGAAGCATGTTGGTGGAAAGAAGCATTCTGATTTGAAGACCAAAACCTTTGAAGAAATACAGGTTTTATATGAAAGATTAAAGAGGCAAGATCAGAACTTTGTTGCTATTGGATCTGCTAAGGATGAGAGACAGATTAAGGAGTTGAATAAAGACCCTAAAAAGAAGAGGGTTATCAAAGAAACTCCAAGGGAAGAAGATACAGCAAAGGTACCTGCTGAACAAGAAGTGACAGAGCAGGGTACAAAGAAAAGAAAGAGTGGTCATGTGAAGATGCTTGCTAGGAAAAGGCCAAGACCACAGCCAGATGATGGTAGTGATGATGAACACAGAAAATGTCTAAGGATTGTTACATTTGATAGTACCATAGATAGTGAAATTATGGAGACAAAATCTTTTATTGCTAGGTTGCACAAGGTTTCATCACCAGATGGGAATTACCTTGTTGTCTACAGAGTTAATGGGCACTTTAGGGCATTTAACTATCTAATGGAGGTACTACACATTTTTTATAGACATGATTTGTTTCATTTATATGACTTGGTGATGAAGCAGTACTCAGAAATCACACCAGAAGATATTGAGTTGATTCTTTAGGGAGACTTGAAGATTATGATGGAATCCTCAACAAAAGAATATTTTTTTATTTTTTTGGATTTTTGGATTTATGACAAAAATTTAACTTTCGAGGACGAAAGGATCTTCAAACCAAATCGACAAACACAAAACGAAGGAATCGCTCGCACAAGTCCCCGGCAACGGCGCCAAAAACTGATTGTGCAGTTTATACACGTAAAATATAATATAAAATAATATAATCCCGAGAGTAATTAAGAAAGTTACCAAGTTACCCTTGATAAAATTCACTCTCAAAAATATATATAATATAATATAGAATACGTATAATAAACCGGGCAAGTATGATCACCCGGGTCGTTTCCCCAATGACTCGTGCAATGGAAACCTCGTTTAAGTTTGGATCCTGATTTGAATAAGAAAAGAGATATTTTTGATTTAATTATACTACTAAAATTAAAGGCACAATTAAACAACTAAATAACAAATTAAACTAATTACGAAAATAAAATGCGACATTTAAGAAAACAAATGCAATTTAAAACTTAAAAATGTAAACTAGATTCCTAAACCTAAATTAATGCTAAAGAAAATTTTAGGAAAATTAAAAATATTTTTTTAAAGGCTTTTTGGATTTTTTATGAATTTAAAACTATTTAATCTAAATTAAATTCTAAAAATAGAAATTAAATTGATAAAAATTAAGAAAAATACTTTTTAAGCTAACTTAATCCTAAATTACTTAAAAAGATGAGAAAAACATTTTTATTACTTATTTTTCTATTTAAAAGGTTAAAATTAAAAAAACTAAAGGTTTAAAAATTAAATGTTTAAAAAAAAAAAACTACTTTTATAAAACTTAAACTAAAACTAAACAAACACAAGTGCTAAAAATGACAAAAAGTAAAGACAAGGGTAGGCGGTGTAAATGTAGATTTTATACTAAAAACACAAAGATTGAACTAATGGCAGAAACAGCCCCTTAACCTAGGGACTTAACTAGACTAACTCTTAAACTAACAAAGGACTAACTGTGAAAAATTAAAAGGACTAACAGAGTAACTAACAAGGACTAACAGTGTAAATTTAATACTAACTGAAACTATAAAAATGGACAAAACAAGCCCCTGAATCCTCTAAAACTTATCAACCAGCATCCTTTTTTAATTTAAAACAGCTTATTAACAGAATTTTTAAAAAGCTAAAACTAATTTAAA
>BQNB010202510.1:0-10830 GCA_026074375.1 Tanacetum coccineum
TAATTGATATACGTGGTTATAATATATTACGTATATTACAATAAGAGCCTTATATAATATACTCTTATAAGTTATTTCTTCTGGTCACAGTGCGATGTGATCTTATCTTATTTGCAATGCATATGATATGTGACGTTATGATTGTATTGAAATCTAACGGGTATTATATTTTCTTGTGATTTAAGAACATGGCACCAAAAAGAGCCACAAGATCAACCCGAGTTCCACCTGTCACACCAACTCCAAATGAAACAACCACAACTGTTACTGAGGCACAACTTCAGGCCTTAATTGACCAAGGAGTTGCTGCTGCAATGGCTGAAGCAGAAGCAAGCAGGGTTAGGAATGGCTACAATAGCAATGGTTCAGGACCAAGGCCAGCCCAAACTACTCGCGAATGCTCTTACTCTGAATTCTTGAAATGCAAACCTTTGGACTTCAAAGGCACCGAGGGAGTCGTCGGACTCACTCGATGGTTTGAGAAAATGGAGTCTGTGTTTAGCATTAGCAATTGCCCAGCAGCTAGTCAAGTCAAGTCCGTGACTTGCACTTTACAAGACGATGCTCTTACATGGTGGAATGCCCATGTTAAGACCACTACTCCTGAAGTAGCTCATGCCATGCATGGGCAACACTGAAGAAAATGATGACTGATAAGTACTGCCCGAGGGCTGAGATCAATAAGATTGAGACTAAGATGTAGAATCTTAAGGTCAAGGGCACCGATGTGGTGGCCTATAGTCGACGATTTCAGCAACTAGCTTTGATGTGTTCCAGGATGTTCCCAAAAGAGATAGACAAGATTGAAAAGTATATCGGTGGCTTGCCCGATATGATACATGGCAGTGTAAAGGCATCAAATCCGAAAACTGTGCAAGAGGCTATCGAGTTTACAACTGAGTGCTGTTGGCATGAGAAGGACCAATGACTATGCTGAACGTCAGGCAGAAAAGAAAATAAGGTATGATGATCTTTCCAAGAACAATCAAAACCAACAACAGCAGAATAAGAGACAGAACACAGGCCAGGCCTACACTGCAGGAAATAGTGACAGGAAATCATATGCCGGGCCTAAACCTCTATGTTCCAAGTGTAATTACAACATGAAGGTCCTTGTCCCTAGGTGCTTTAACTGCAAGAGGGTTGGGCCATCTGACTGAGACTGTAGAAGCCGGCCTGCAAATGCCAACAACAACAATTACAAACAACAACAACAACAACAACCGCAACAACAACAACAACAATCAGAAGGGCAAGGTTTTGCTATGAGTGCGGAGCTCAAGGATATTTAGAAGGAAACGCCCAAATGAGAAACATAGACCGTGGTAATCAAGTCTTGGAATGACAGGGCTCCAGCGAAGGTGTACGTGATTGGAAATGCGGGGGCAGACCCAGACAACGTCGTTGCGGGTACGTTCCTTCTAAACAATCGCTATGCATATATATTAGTTTTGATACGGGTGCAATCGAGTTTTGTGTCTACTGCATTTAGCTACCAAATGGAATCACGACCATTACCCTAGATCCAGATTATTGATGTCGAACTAGCTGACGGGAGATAATTAGGTTAAACCTATCTTAAGGGTTGCACATTAAACTCCTAAACACCAATCAACATAAAACTATTGCTGTGATCTTGGTGTTTCAATGCTATAATCGGATATGGATTGGGTAGCGAGGTTTACCAAGCGGTCCTTGTTGTGGTGCGAGAAGATTGTTCGCATCCCCTGGAGAAATAAACCTTAATCATACATTGTGTTGAAGTAACTAGGAAATTGTGACACGTATTATACATCATTTCGTGCTCTATAACGTAGAATTGACATGGAAAAAGGATTTCCTATCTTTTTGGCACATGTCACTGCAAAGGAGGTTGAAGACAAGTCGGAGAAGAAGCGACTTGAGAACGTACCAATAGTTTAAGACTTTCCTGAAGTATTTCCTGAGGATTTGCCGGGTCTTCCTCCGACTCGACAAGTGGAGTTTAGAAATGTGATTTGGTACCGGGTGTGCACCTGTAGCATGGGCACTTATCGATTGGCGCCTTCCGAAATGGAAAAGAGTTATCGATAGCAACTGAAAGAGATGGCCGCAAAGGCTTTATAAGAACCCAGTTCCTCACTTTGGGGAGCTCCGGTTTGTTTGTCAAGAAGAAGGATGGTTCCTTACCGGATGTGCACTTTGACTATCAGGAATTAAACAAACTAAACAGTGAAAGAACCGTTATCCGCTCCCAAAAATTGATGATTTATTTGATCAGCTTCAAGGGTCGAGTGTCTACTCGAAGATCGCCTAAGGTCAGGTTATCACCAACTGAGGGTTCGAGAAGAAGACATTTCGAAGACTGCCTTTGAAACTCGTAACGGCCATTATGAATTTCAAGTTATGCCATTTTGTTTTGTCAAACGACCTGGAGTATCATAGACCTTATGATCGGGTGTGCAACCATTTTCTGGTAAATTTGTGATTGTCTTTTATGACGATATTATGATTATTCGAAGACAAGAAGGAACACGGAGAGGAACCTTAAGCTAATTCTAAAGTTGCTTAAGAAAGAGGAGTTGTATTGTCAAATTTTCAAATGTGAATTTGGATTTCCCAAAGTACAGTTACTGGTCATGTGATCGGTAGTGAAAGGAATTCATGTGGAGAACAACCAGGATTGAATCCATTAAAAGAGTGGGACATTCCTAAGTCACCAACGTGATTCGTTAATTTTTATGTCTTGCTGGGTATTATCAAAGAATTCATGAAGGTTTTCAAAGATACGCCAAACCAATGACAGCTATCTGAAGAAGGTCAAGTTGAGTGGGGCCGAGAAAACAAGAAAGCAGCTTTTTTAACTGTTGAAGCAGAAATTGTGGTAGTGCACCACTCCTTGCCTTACCTGATGAAGTGATGATTTCATCGTACTACGGACGCTTCAAAGATGGGTTTTGGGCGCTGTGTGATGCAAAGGGAAAAGGTGATTTCTTATGCATCCGCCAGTTAAAAAATTTATGAGAAGAAATATACACACGCATGATTGTAGGAACTTGGAGCAGTAGGTGTTCGCTCTCAAATTTTGGAGGGCACTATCTGTACGGAACAAGTGTCAAGTGTTTCACTAATATAAAAGCTTACCGAAACATTCTGGATCAGAAGGAACGAAACATGAGACAACGCCGATGGTTAGAATTGCTTAGTGATTACGATTGTGATATTCGTTATCACCCGGGGAAAGCAAATGTCGTTGCTGATGCTTTGAGCAGAAGAACAGAGTACACCGTTAAGAGTCGAGCTTAGTTTATGACTATTAGTTTGGATCTTCCTAGACAAATCTTGGATGCTCAGACTGCAAGCACGGAAAACTAGGAGAACAATCAAGAATGATGATGTTGGTGGAATGTTGGTTAAAAACCGCTAAAAATCCAGAGGCGAATTAAGACGGAAAAAGTTGGAAAACCCCGTGCGGATGGAACTCCTTATACTGCCTCAATGCAGGAGTTGGTACTTGTTATGGCGATTTACGGACTTGTGATCAGGCACGAATCCATAATCCAAATCTCTATACATCCAGTTCTGACAAGATGTACCAAGACATGGATAAAGTTATATTGGTGGCCCATATGAAGGAAAACATCGCCACCTATGTTTGCAAAGTGTTTGGACCTGTCTAGGTCAAGCTGAACATCAAAGGCCATTCAGGAATTGTTGGTACAACCAAGATACCTGAATGGGAAGTGGGAAACATCACTATGGATTTTGTCATTAAAGCTTTAAGTCGTCGCAAGGATACGATACTATTTTGGGTGAATCATTGACCGACTCACTAAGTCTGCGGGATCTTCACACCGATGAGAGAGACGGATCCTTTGGATAATTGCAAGGGAATGTACCTAAAAGGAGGTGGTCACGAGACATGGAATATCCTCGTCTAATCATTTGTGTATCCCGAGATTGCATCCAATTTCTGGAGGTCACTTCAGAACGCTCTGGGTACTAATTTAGTATGAGTACTGCGTACCATCCACAAACAGACGGGCAAAGCAGATGGGACCATTCATTACTCTCGAGGATAGTGCTGCGTGCTTGTGCACGTCGACTTTGGAATGGTTAGGGTTAACCATCTTCATTAGTCGAGTTCTCTTATAACAATAGCTATCACGCTAGCATCAAGGCCGCACCATTCGAAGCACTTTATGGTCGAAAGTGTCGTTCACCTGTTTGTTGGAACGAAGTTAGAGAGCTCATATCCTGGTCCATTAACTGATTCAAGAGACCAGAAGAAAATCATCCAGATCAAGCAAAGGATGCAAGCCGCTCGTGATCGACAGAAGAGTTACGCCGATCTGAAGCGTAAACCAATGGAATTCCAAGTCGGGGATAAAGTTATGCTTAAAGTTTCTCCTTGGAAAGGGGTCGTACGTTTTGGCAAACGGGGGAAGTTAAACCCTAGGTATGTTAGACCTTTCAAGGTGTTAGAAAAGGTTGGAGAGGTTGCTTACAAGCTCGAGCTTCCGTAAGAGCTGAGCAGAGGTCATAATACTTTCATGTGTCCTACCTGAAAAACAGTGTCATACCGACGATCCATTAGCCGTTCCGTTTGGATGTGACTTCATCTTGATGACATGCTTCTATTTTTATGAGGAAACCCAGTAGAAATAGTGGGCGTGGGGGGGGGGGGCGGGGGGGCGTGAAGTTAAACGGTTGAAGCGAAGCCGGATCCTATTAGTCAAGGTTCGATGGAACTCCAAGAGAGGTCCTGAGTTCACGTGGGAACGTGAAGACCAATTCAAGAAGAAATACCCACACCTCTTCACCAAGACCGCACCGTCGTCAAGTGCTGCATCGTAAGCCCTTGTAGGACAAAGGCTCGTTTACCGGGGGTGTCTATAACTCACTGGTTTCAAGTCATGACGAGTTGATAAATCTACTATTTCATTTTTGTATGTGTCGGTTTGGATTTAAAATCGTAAATGTTAAGCTAAATTGCGTAAGCTAAAAATTAGCGTTCAATGTAAACGGGCATCAAACAATTAAGCGTTTACATCAAGCAAGTATTAAATAATTACTTTGAGAATAATTATGATCTTTGTTCATTTTATTTTTATCGGTTACGTAAATTATGTACGTTTCGCGATAAAGTACGTTTAGGCATACCCGGAACCACCAAAACTTTTCTACGCTTCAACAAATACCCACTTTTATACCCAATACATAAAAGTTACAAAAATATATCATATATATCATATATATGCCGAAATTTTTGCAAATTATACAAAGATATATAAGAAAAATCTTGCAAGTTGGTTTTGTACATCACTTTTGCATTTAACATAGCCATACCTTGTCACTTTTGACCATAAGTCTTCCTCAAAACCCTCATGTTGTTTTTGACTAGCTATTGCATACTTTTTGACCAAGGCTTACCATATATACATGTATACTAGAGATAGGAAAAACATACAAGTCTTACACTTAACTAGAAAATCAAACAAACTCCCCTTTGTGCTCTAGCCAACCCACGGCTCAAACCAACCTTAATACCCAATCCATATCAAATTTTATACAACCTATACACATCTACATACATCATTCTTAAGACATTCTAAGGTGTTTCCAAGCATTGGCTAATCATTTACAAGTGTTGAAGCAATAAATCAAGATTAGGGTTTTCATTTGGAAACTAGGGTTTTCTTGGTTATAATCTTGGGTTTAAAGTCTAAACAAGGGTTTAGCACTTATTTGTCATCATCATACATCATCCCATTAAGGTTATCTAAAGCCTTTAACTTTTCCTCCTATTTGATTTATATGTATATGTGATGTTTTATGTAGTGAAATCACCATTAAGGATATGTTTAACTTGTAAACGATGGATTTTTCTTGTTAAATATTAGTTTTTATGAGCTTTTAGTCATGGATATATGGGACATAAAAATAAAGTCATAATGGAAGTACAAATACTCTTGTACACTTACGGTTATGATGTAAAAGTGGTTATGGATGAACGTGGTAGTAAAAAGTTACTATGGGGGGAAGATTATGTTTAAAAATGTTGTTAAGGGCTTAATGGACCTTAGGACAAATGGGAAAAATTATGAATATGGATTATATATATTTCATATATAGGTTATTATGAGTAGGGAAAAAAACTTGTGGAAATTACTTAGTTAAAAAGTATATAAAAAAGTTTAATAAATAAGTTTAAATATATAGTATTAAGGGGCTGTTTGGAATCGGAATTTCAAACAGTGGAGATTATTGTATTATGAAATATTCTACATCTCTGACGATTCCAAAAAGTTAAGGAACTTGAAAACGGATAAATAAACTAAAAGTTACGCTAATTCGAGTTTATACGTTAATTAAACGGAATTTTATAAAAATAACTTTTATAAATAAACGAAGCAAACAGTAGTTTGTTAATTTAACTAATAAAAACATATTTTTAGGATTCCATATGATAAGAATTCGTAATTTTTCATATTAATATCGAATTGTTATGGATTTCGCGGGTTTTCAGTTATTAGAAAGTTTTAAAAAAACTTTATAAACTATGAACAGATATAAAAACATATTCATGACAGAAATTTTATTTTTTAAACTTATAACTTGATAGAGTTTTCAATAACGAGAACGTGCTCGAAAGAATCACTAAAAACGGAGCTATAACGAATAAAATATGACGTTTACGGGTTTTACGATAATTAAAACTATAAAAATAACTCTATAACTTGTATGAACAGTAAAAGTACTGTTCATCAGAGGGTCAAAAATATAAAAATGTCAAATTTAGATAACTCGTACTTTATACGAAAGCGTTGGGGCATAAGGAAAACATCAAATTCCAGACTTAAATGCGAAAGTCTTACGCCGGGTTTACTACAACGATAATTATAAACGTTTTTTACTTATTAACCATAATTTTACCAAAACATTGTTGTGATTGAACTATAATATAGAAATTATATGTGGTTTCAAAGTACTATATTACTAGGGAGTTTCATAATGAGGCCTCTTCGGGGTGGCGTATCGACGAGTTGCGGATTTACGATTTAAAGTGTGCCTGCTCTATACGTCACTTACCATGGACCTCTTTAATTATGATAGCCCGAACTGATAGTATGATGTAACTAACATAGACAGTAGATGGATTGTTAGTTATCGAAGTACAGTGTCCTTATATGACCTTAAATTAATAGGTTGCATCTGACGTTTTGCTGACGCGTTATCTATGCTATTTGGATTATCAGACCTACAAGGGGGTGGTGGTTCTAGCCCCATATTTTAACGATTTCAATGATTTATGACTTTGGGTGGTAACATGCTTTGTTTATAAATTGGACGCAAGTGTATATTTTATATTGATTAGTGTTTGCCTAAGTAGCGATGAAACTCAGTTGAGGCACTATATCATGAACTGTCAAAGCATAGATGTAGTTGTGAATTAGATTATGTGAGCTGTTGGAGGTTATGAATAGAAGCTATTTGGGATTGACCATCTGTTCGGGTGGACTAGCTATCACCATTAACGAACGTATTGCAATGTCGGATATTGGGGCTGTTCGGGTTAAACATCTAATCGGGCAGAAATTGCAATATATATAATATTGCGAGAAAGATTGTGAGCTTCAGTATCATGAGCTTAGGTAAATGTAATCGGGTTTTGTGATGTCTGCATGTGTTGCATTATCACGGGGAAAGTCTTGCGGTCCTGCATATTATGATTTATCAAACCTATGAATTCACCAACATTATTGTTGACGTTTTAAAGCAATGTTTTTCAGGAGATCAGTAAGCATAAGGTGCCAAGGATACATTGGTGATTTTGTTTTGGGATGTCATGCTAAAGATATGGTTGTATTATGTTTTGGGAAACTCGTGTGTTGTGAACCAGTATCTTTGTAATAATAATAAAGAACAAGTTAAAGCTTCGGGCTATTTGTATCTAATATTTGTTAAATCCAATGTATTAGTTTTAAAATGACTTTTTGGTCGTTCTATATTTATCTTGTGTTATTGATCTCAGAAGTAACACGCCCCGGATATCCTTATTCCGCTGCGACCCAATTTGGGGGTGTTACATCAGGAACTATATGTCAAACTTTATAAAGAATCAAGGGACATGGAAGTTGACTCAATTGAAGAAGTTGAATTTGAAGAATGTGAAAGCAGTTTTTGAAAAAATTGGTTTAAGCAATTAGATACCTTTGTCCCTATTGATCTTTGAAGCAAACTAATAGGAATAGTTTGAAGTTATTTGGTGAAGAGCTTAAACTAAAACTGCAAAGAAGCTAAAGTTTGATATGAAGGTACTCAACCAGACAATAGGAGAAGGTTGAAGAGCGAGATGATAAGCTAACCAAGAGACTGGGAAAGAGGAGAAAACAGTAGCCAGGAAAGGATTCCTTTGACAACACCATGATAAGGATGAATCTGATGCTTCAGATGAAGCTATGAAAAAGATGATTCTCTCCAGGTACTAAATTCCCATTAATTAATGTTCTATAGCTACTAAAATACCCTATATAGCAAATTACAAGATCATTAAGCAGGAAGGAAAGGTGTATACCAGATTTATTGGGATAATGAAATGATAAGGTATACATAAGCTTTGGAGCAATGTGACTGACATATCGAAGAGTGGTCTTAAGAGCTATCAGATTGTTTCATGAGAAAACATGGTATGAATGAGCCAGGGGATGAATTTTGAAAAGGAATTAGGGAATACTTGAAGGACATGTTTGAAGAAACCCCTTAGTACAGATTTATGGAGTTTATTAGGTCAACAAAGAATCATAAGTTGGAGATATTATAATACCTGCAGAGTACATTGCTTAAACTTAGAGTCATAAGATATTTATATGTTGACTGAAAGAAAATATCTTTTAACTACTGAGGTATGCAAAACTATGCTAGATAAAAAGCTTTAAGGAGGAAAACCAGATGAGGATTGCTATAAACTTTTGAAAATGATAGAGAAGCAAGCTGGCATTAGGAAGTAATGAAGATTGATGAGTTAGATATCTAGAATGGAGATGAGGAGAACAACACTTGGTGGAGGTGCTATGCACTAACACAACAAATGGTTATCAGTCCACCATGTCTAACAGACATAAGGACTGGCTAGTCCAGGAGCAAACGGCTCTTGGTAAAGACTTCTCAAATCCGTTAATGGCTGACAATTTGCCAAAAATTGTATGGTTATCAACTCACCATATCTGGTTAGTAAAGAGTTGGCTAGCCCATAAGTTTATGGATTGTGGTAAAGGCTGTGGAAAAACCATAACTAGTCTATAAGGTTATGGCTTATGGTAAAGACAAATTGCAAATCCATATTAGATGGTTGACACTTTACCAAAAAGTGGATGGTACATCAACTCACCAAGTTTCATGTACAAAGAGTTGACATGGTAATCAATCCACCATGGAATTTACCTTTTCTAGGTGCCAAAGGATTGACTAGCCCTGAGCAAACGGCTACAGGTAAAGGCATATCAAATCCGTTTATGGCTATAATGGTTTGCCAAAAACCATATGGTATTCAACTCACCAATGTTTCATGTACTGAGAGTTGAAATGGTTTTCAGTCGACCATGGACATGCACCTTTCTGGTGGCCAAAGGACTGACTACTCCAGAGTAAATGGCTAACTGGTAAAGAGACATCAAATCCATTTAAAGTTTCAATGATTCACCTCTCACAGGAGTTAACACACCTGGAAGTGATGAGAATAGTCTGAAACTATATGATTTGATATTAGTTCAAATGTTGCTGATATCAAAGAAAAAAAAAAAAAAAAATCTAGGTTGGCTGAAGAGCTTTGAAGAATAGTTGCTGCAAAAGAGATGATTTGAAGTGTTGCAGATCAAGAATAATTCAAAGAATTCTATTTACAACATCCTCAGGAAGTTCAAATAGTTTAAAGTAAAGATCAAGAATATATTGAAAGAACTTGAAGTTCACAAGTGAAGATCAAAGTTATAGAGGAGGATTGTTGGGAATTAGATTGTAAAAGACTTAATACTGGTAGTATAACAGTTAAGTCTGGTAGTAATTGATAGTTCTGGTAGTACTGTCATAAGAACCAATTTGTTCCTACAGCAGTACTAACTAGAACTGGCAAAATTCCAGTTAGTACTACTAGAGCTAGCGGTACTAACAATGTTAGTACTGCTAGACATAATTTTAACAGTCAGGCAGTACTAACTAATGCTGCCAGGAAAATTAGTACTGTTAAACCTTTTGTGAATAAAGTTAGACCAAAAACTATTTTTCATAAAACTCATTCACCATTTAGAAGGCCTTTTAATAACACAACAACACTTAAAACCACTTTTACAAAGCAAAAAGTTAATACTGCTGGGGTTAATTCAGTTAGTGTTATTGGGCAAAATAGGGAAACTGTTGTTAAGACCTCAGCAGGTTGTAATTGGAGAACCAAAAGGCATTATTGGAATAGAGTCTCTAAATACAATAGTGGATCAATGACAAGGACAAATGTATATTTTAGAGATCCACAAGGCAGACTCAAGTCAGCAATGGCTTGGGTCCCCAAGAGAAACTAATACTATTAGTTATATATAGTTAGTGCTGCCAGTACAAATGTTAGTACTGTCAGTTTATTAGTACTGTTAGTATAGAAGTTAATACTATTAGTTATACTCAAAACTACTTAGTATAATTACTGTTGTGATTATTGCACAAAATGTTATGGATTCTGTTTTCTTTGTCTGTTGAACTAACTTTTTGCAGGTAAAGAAAAGTCTTAAATGAATCTGTTATGAAATCCCTAGTTTTTAGGGATGAAGATTGAGATAGGATTGCCAACGTTGAATGAAGTCT
>BQNB010202511.1:0-10830 GCA_026074375.1 Tanacetum coccineum
AAAGAAAAAGGGAAAGTTTTACCGTAGGATTGAGATAAAAGAGTGTATGATCACGATAACAAATGATCTCCAAGAGTTGGCTTGGTAAAAATTTCATGTGTGTGTGTGTGAAAAAGTTGTGGTAAAAACTGATCCGGCGTATCAGTTGGGTTTTTATACCCAAACTCGATACGCCGTATCGTTGTTTGATCAATACACCGTATTGGCGTATTTTGTTGATTTTATCAACATTTATTAAAAGTAGTGGATATGCTGTATAGGTTTTACCCTAATACGCCGTATCCATCCTTGGAGACCAATTTTCCTAAAATAAAGCAAAGAAAACGTACCTTGGCATCCACAACATTATTGCACAATCACCATCCTTATAATACCGCTTAGGGTCGAGCGGAACGCCCAATGGCACATATAAATTCATACTGAGATAGAATAGCATTCCGTTTGCGTAATATCTCCAAATTACAATTTTTACTTTTAAGTTTATGACAAAGCTTTCAGTTCTGAAAGTTTTAGTGACTTTATCGTGACTTGTTTTAGAAAGCACATATGACCCATGTATAATTTCCTTACCCTCTGAAGAATGTATTATATCGATTTCATTATTATCATTGTCCTTATCCGACTTTAAATCATTAGGATGAATAATGTTGAAGGAGAATATATCAATAAAGTACAAAATATTTTGTTCCTCTTCATCATATTCAGACACTGGTGTTTCATTGTTAAATTCATCGATATGTTGAGGGTTTAAGATTGCTTCAGTTAATAAATCTGATTTAGACGTTTGAGCATCATTGTAAACAATGGCTGGAAATTCGTTCTCAAAATCATTAAAGAAGTCTAAATCATCAATATAACTGGTTGCAGGCTCAGGTGATGGAATTGAAGGTATGACTTTTTCATCATCATTTTCTGAATCCGTTTTCAAATTGTTAACAAAAATCATTTTACAAGAAAACGAGTTTTTGTCACAAATTATTGTGTAATCCTCATCGTCGGATTCGTCAAATGATATTCTAAAGTCAATCTCATCGTTGACAGAAGTACTTACTTGAGATTTGCACTGAAGTGCATCCTGTAGTGCAATGGCATCGTTAATGACTATAGCTAGGAATTCAGCTCTCACAGATCTAAGGTCGCAAAGATCGTCATCAACCCTCATTTTTCCATATGTAGCAGTTTGCAAGTTAAACACCTGACCACGCCTACGAGCTTTTTCTTCTTCAAGCATGATATATTCTTCCATAGTCATGCTAGGATAATCCATCCTGAAATAATCTTACTAGAAAGGCAGTTAAATAACCAATACGTCGTATCACACAAACACAATAAACAAGAATACAAATTACTCTAAACTACTATACTCCTAAGGGCTAGATCTAATCTAATGTTAAAAATCAAAATATCAAATAAAAATCAAGATTAATTTTCACTCCAAAAAAAACACTTTAACGGGCAGTGTACCCAATCGGTAGTAGTTTCGTGGTAAGTAGGGTGTCGAACACTTGAAGCGAGGTTAAATCTATCAATTTAATTAATATCTTGGTTATCTAATTAATGTTAATTCTATTCTATTCTAAACCTATGTCCAGTCCTAGTCCTAATTCTAATGGGAAAAGGGGGGTTTTTAGCTTGAGAGACTGGCACGGTTTGGTTGGTGACTACAATCAATTCAAGGCACTTTAACCCGCGCAAGCAAATTAAAAAAAGATAAAAGAGCGGTCGAGCCAAATATAAGAAAACTATATTAACCATTATTAATCCGATTAGAAAGTTAGTTTGTTTATTCAGTGCAATGATTTCTTCTCTCGAGGTGGTATATCATTCTTAAGACGTAGGAGTTACATCATCCTAAGACTTAAACACATTAATTCTGTCACAATTAAAGAATCCGCATAAAGCATCCTTATTTGCTGATTATAATCTATCTTAGGGATTAAAGCAATGGTGGTCTTGTTAAGCCCTAGCTCATAGAGACTTTACCCATTTATCGCTTAATGATGATTTATACACTAGTAGTCCACTTGTCCAACTATCCAATGGAATTAGAATGTTATTTGTTAAACTATATAGGTTCATCTTCTAGTCAACACGATCAATAAACCATTGGCAATATCCAATTAACTAGTTAAGCCCGAAGCGTATCCTAGACACAAATTTAGAAGGACAATATTTGTGATCCTATGATTCTAGATGTATAGATCACTATATGGAGAGTTATCCCAGACTCTAAATTTACTTGGTCCATATCACTAGATCTAGTTGAATGATAGGTCGCATACAAAAGCGCGTAAACGAGTATAAATTAATAAACATAAACAAGCATTCAACGATAAATCAAGAAATCGAGATAAACAAATACCAAATATTCAGATCTTTATAATAATGGCTAATACCCAAAGGTATTAGCCTTCAAACGTCATAACAAATACAAAAGCAATTATTTAGCCAAGGTAAACTAACCGAGTTAACGAATGATACCAAAAACTGAACGATTACTAAAGTATACGGAATAGTGACACGAAGTCTTTCCATAATGGAATTGATAGCGTTGCTCGACCTCTCTACTTCTTTTCGCCTCTGAAAATCACTTTTATGGTTTTTTTAGGTACGAGAATAAGAATTTAGCACACCCAAAACTCATTTCTGAGTTTTTTGTAATTTAGTTTTTTTAATAGGGTAAGGAAAGAGTCGGATTTTTCGATACGACGTCATCCAAGGGATCGATACGGCGTAATTGGTGGTTTCTTAGATTAAGAGGAACCACTTTTGATATCTACCAGAATATCACATACTATATCTATGATGCGGCGTAATTGAAGATTTCTCTGGATACGCGTATTGAATCTTCATTCCTTTGGTAGTCCTTTGGTAAAGTGCAGCACGGATACGCCGTATCTTCCTTAATGGATATGGCGTATTGGTTGTCAGAATCATTAATCTTCAAAATATCTTCATTTAAGCTCCAGAATGCGCGCCTTTTGCTAATATTCACCAAGTACTCTATAATTACTGCAATTCTCAAATATAAACGATTAAGTAACAATTTCTTATGCATAACCTATACAAATGGGTTAATAACATAGAATACATGATGTAAAAAATAGACGTTTATTTGATTTCATCAAAATCCCCCCACTTGAATCCTACTTCTCCTCAGTAGCCATTTAGAAGGTTTATAAAAATGTATCCCTACGGAATTTTCAGTTAATGCATTTATTTGATCTATTACAAGTACACAACCAAACACCTCACGAAACTCAAATCGCTCAACTAATCTATGTGGTAACAAGATAACAAATACGCCCAAATGCTCAGTCGTGACGAGTATATCAATCATAACTTGGCAGATACACACTCCACCACTAAAGACAAAGAGAAACAAGTTTATAAAGGTAAATATGGGTTTTTTGTATGGAAACGGCTTACGGTTGATCATATCTATAATAATTTCACCAGAATACACTCTAACAAGGCCCACTGAAGCACTCATAACATGGCCGTAATGACGGAAATAGACATGCGCGTTTCGATCCACATTCCCCATACGAATTTAACAAACGTTTAGAAATACATGAAATAAGTGGTAGGAACCTTCTAACTTCCACACAAAGTCATAAACCAACGAGGGCTTGCTGAGTGACTTGCATACATGGCCGTAACGACGGAATAGACATGCACAGCACTTACAAATCCTCATTACGGGTAAAACCAACGGGCTAATCCATATGGTTGAGGGAAGAAAATTGTTGTTAAATAAAATCAAGAAACAAATAGAATAAACTAAGATACAAGGTTGCTAGACACTTATCCGACCGTTACCATGAATAAAGACACAACTATTACAATGACCTTAATCATAGATCAAAAACAACAACCTAAGTTGGCGTTCCCGTAACGGTATACTTCCCAATCATCCCAAACTTTACATACTCTACAAGGTAAGTGGCGATATCTACAACTTTATACAATACTCTACATCGTCGATTTGTATCAACGAATAATCGATCCTTCATGTAATTCCTTTGGTAGTTGCAAAACGATTATCTTCAAACTTTCCTTCTCTTTTTTGTTACGGGTAATCTAATTTTTTTATGATTTTTTACCATCCTAACTAAAATACGAAACTCGGAGTAGATACACACCATCTTCAACGATCATGAAAAATTTCATGATAATTCCTTTGATATTTCTATTCGTTCTTCGGACTCACCATATAATTGTGATGTAGTAAAAAACAAAGAAGTTTTTGACTATATAATATACATTCCCATTTGCAATGTGCAAATTTCCAACCGCACCAAAGATAGAAAATGACACAAGACTCGGGAAATACAAACTTTACACTTTAAGCAACTAGCAACTGTAAATTAAACTTAATCTAACAGGGTAGGTTAAGGTGTAAGGGTGTAACGAAACAAATAATTGGTGTAATTCCTAAAGGATTGGCTCTACGGGTTGTTCTAGTGGATCTTCACTCTAAAGATGAGAGTGGAAAAGGGTTTAAACTGGAGGTTAACTAACCGGTGTAGTTAGTTAATAAACAACATGGATAGGCTTTTTGGGTGTAATCCTAAAAATTTACCAATGTAAACAAGTTACTCTAATTAAATCCATAATACTCATTATTGCGGTCTCGAATAGATATACCAAGCCAAGTTCTAAAGTCCACTACATCACCGGCACACTCATATTTTATGGAATTTGGGTAAACATTTGGAAACGGATAGGCTAAATTCTCACAATATCTAACAAGGGTTATTGTGTGCGGTTATGTATCAAGTAATTTTCACAAAAGTATGCTTGAAATTTTTTTAAATTTGAGCATAATTTAAGCATTTTAATCATTTTAATGTGAAAAATAGGACAAGTAAACATTCTAATTCCATCCCCCCACTTGAATTATACAACGTCCTCGTTGTATAGATAAAATATTAAAAATACGGGAATTAAAAAGAATTAGAATGAGAAACTCCCCTGATATTTGCTCGGTAGATTCTCTAATTTGCGTTTATGAGCAAGATTGTGTGTTGAACAGCCGTCTTGAGGTTTCAAGACTCCAACACTTTAAGATCTCCAGATTTGTAAATTCTCCACCAATATTCGTCGATATTTCTTTTACGAGGTCCTGTGTAAAATAGGAAAAACGTGCATTCCTATCTTGGCATCTACGGTTAATTTAAACTAAACTAAACAAACCAAATACGAGTCAGTCTGGTGGATACGCCGTATCAGGTTAATGAATACGCCGTATTGCCAGAACTGACAATAATGTTTTTAAAGTGCAATAAAAAATAAAGACTGATAACGTCCAGACAATCAATACGCCGTATGGTATGGAGCGGATACGCCGTATTGATGTCTGGGAAGACAGACTCGATAAAATTAAATAACAATCCGGGTTGTCTCCCGGGAAGCACTTTTGTTTACAGCAAAGTCTTTAAGTTAGACTTGTCTTCAGCTTCTCTTCTACTCGGCTCTAGTCACCATCCATCCTTCGTCCATTATCCGAAAGATTTCTTGGTAAGCTCGGCACGCCTCTTCTCTTGTGATTGTAAGATCGTCGTATTCGTCTTCTTTTACAGCAACATACTCTTCATCATTATTGAACGAATATTTGATCATCATATATCTCCTTACATTGCACACCGGCAGCTCATGAACTTCACATAATTCTTCTCTCTCATTATCTTCATGATTTATCTCATAAGCATCATCATAGTTTGTATATATGTTCCATCGTCTCTTTTGTTCGTAACGTGACTCATCATCATCTTCTTTGATAAATCCTTCCATGATAGCTTTGTTTCTTAAAGCCTCATCTTTAAGTTCACTATCTTCCAAAGCCTCGTACCACTCGTAATCCTGATAATGGAGTTGGTTTCCAATAATGTAAGTTTCGGGTAAGTTTCCTCCATTACAGTATCCATCATCCTTCCAACTACATGTTGGCCATTCCGAACATCCAGTTTTATAGTTGAAAGGCTTGCAAGTATGTTTAACTGGTGTGGGTTTGGTCCAAACTCCAGCGTTAGTCCATGGCTTCTCATCGACCCATGGTACGTCCTTGTTCCATTCATAGATCCAATCATCCTTGTAATCTTCATAGGTCTTGAATCCCTCAATGTCCTTAGTAAGTAAGTCTGGATCGATTTGCAAAAGATAGTTAAATTCTTTGAATGCCTTGCACATAGGTGTTTCAAAATTAAATAAATTAGTGTTGATCCTAAAGACTTCAGCAACTTCATCCTTATCATCAGAAGATTCTTCATCTGTGAGCTCAACTTCATCATCTCCTCTGATCTAGTAAATCCATAATGCTTTCATAGTATAATGATCCATTGTCTTGTAGTTGAAAAACTTTGATCCACTCACTAGCGGTTTAACACTTTTGAATATAATTTTCTCATCCCCAACCCTCAAAAGTAATCTTCCTTTTGAGATACATCAATCTTAGCGTGGGCAGGTAGAAAAAAAATGTCTTCGTGGATAAGGGAACTTTGATAATCTCGGGCATATCACAGAATTTAATAAAGTCATACAGGAAACAACATTTACTAATACCTACTAGCACGTTTTCAACAATTACTTTTGGACATTTCACGATCTTATCTGCTAATTCAACTGTCAACTTAGTGTGAGCTAATTCGCCTAAACCTAAGTTAAGGTAGGTCGAGAGAGGCATAACACTTACGCTAGCTCCTAAGTCAGCAAGGGCATTATCAAAGCAAACATTATTAATATAGCAAGGTAAAGTGAAACTCCTTGGGTCTTTCTCTTTTCGGGGTATGGATTTATCGATATGTGAAGATTTATATGAGTAAGCTTTTAAGAATTGCAGTCTATACGATCCCTTCTTTTCTAACAGATAGTTATCATTCAAAACGAATTAGAATGTGATGTAGTTGTTTATCTTGACTTGACATGAAAGTTCTCTGTTACTTGTGGAGTGGAATAGCCCCCCGGTGTATTGGGGTAATCCAATATGGCGTATCGAGTTTGAATCAGCTTCAGCAGTGGTCAAAATTGATTTGACATGATCTCTCGGGTTGGCTTCAGTAGAGCTAGGTAGGCTTCCAAATCCTCTTTCCTGTAGTATCTTGCTTATTTTCCCGATTTGAATCTCCAGAGTTTTAATCGAAGCTCCTTGGTTTCGCATGGCCGCATCAGTCGAAGCTCGGATTTCTTTAATCATGTTGGAGTTTTCTTCATGTCTCTTCGTTGATTGTAATATATCCAAATCACGATTTTTACATTTAAGTTTATGACAAAATTTTCCATCCTTAGAGTTTTAGTGACTTTATTGTGACTTGTTTCAAAAAGCATAGTTGACCCATGTGTAATTTCATTATCCAATAAAGACTGTGTTATATCGATATCGTTATCATCTTTGTCTTTTTCTGATTTTAAATCATCAGGACGAATAATGTTGAAGAGAAATAGATCATTAAAGTACAAAACATTTGTTCCTCCTCATCATATTCAGACAATGATGTTTCATTACTTAAGTCAAATTCATCGATATGTTGGGGGTTTAAAATTGGTTCAGTTAATAAATCTGATTTAGACGTTTGAGCATCATTGTAAACAATGGCTGGGAATTCGTTCTCAAAACTTTAAAGAAGTCTAAATCATCAAAACAACTGATTGCAGGCTCAGGTGATGGAATTGAAGGCATGACTTTTTCATAATCATTTTCTGAATCCGTTTTCAAATTGTTAACAGAAATCATTTTATAAGAAAATGAGTTTTTGTCATAAATTATTGTGTAATCCTCATCATCGGATTCGTCAAATGATATTCTAAAGTCGATTTCATCGTTGACAGGAATACTTACTTGAGATTTGCATTGTAAACAATGGCTGGGAATACGAGTCCGCTGATCTCGGTAACAAGTATTGACGTTTCATTCTTAGATTTTCTAATCAATAAACCTAATTATCTAATTTCCCCAAATTGAAATTACATGAAACAAATTAGGGTTCTTCTTCTCATGTTTTAGTTACCTTAAGCAAAAAATTTCTTACAGGTAATTGTTGTTTTTTCTTTTACCTTTTCATAGTTTTAACTATTATCCTTTAAGTTTTAATTCAGATAGCTTAATTGTAGTGATACTAGTGAAGTACTTTGTTTTGAGACGTTTATTACGCATGTTATGTAATTTTATTCTGCTAAATCGTGAATGTGACGATTGAAACTTGACTTTTTGGTGTTTTACTTTTACTTTGGTATTTTAAATTTAAACTTTGACATTTTCATTTTCTGATTCCGTTTTCAAATTGTTAAGAGAAATCATTTTATAAGAAAACGAGTTTTTGTCACAAATTATTATGTAATCCTCATCACCGGATTCGTCAAATGATATTCTAAAGTTGATTTCATCGTTGACAGGAATACGTACTTGAGATTTGCATTGAAGTGTATCCTTAGGTGCAAAGTTATAACGACTATAGCTAGGAATTCAGCTTCCATAGAACTAAGATCGTAAAAATCGTCATCAACCCTGATCTTTTCATAAGTGGCAGTTTGCCAATTAAACATTTTCCACGTTTACGAGCTTTTTCTTCCTCGAGCCTGATGTACTCTTCCATAGTAAGGTTTGGATTGTCCATCCTGCAACAATCTTACTAGAAAAACTATCAAATAACAAATATGTCATGTTCAGTGAACTGAATACGCCTATATAAACAAGCAGAATAATACGTTAATCCAAAATTACACTAATCCTATGGATTAGATCTAATCTAATGTTAAAAACCAAAATATCAAATAAAAATCAAGATTAATTTTCACTCCCCGGCAACGGCGCCAAAACTTGATGTGTTGTCGTTGTATGGTATATTTAAGATGATTCAAGTTTTAAATTTATATTTTGCCGACTAAACAAAAAACAACACTTTAACGGGCAGTATACCCGATCGGTAGTAGTTTCGTGGTAAGTAGGGTGTCGAACACTTGAAGCGAGGTTAAATCTATCAATTTAATTAATATATTGGTTATCTAATCTATGTTAATTCTATTCTATTCTAAACCTATGTTAAACCTATGTCAGTCTAAATCCTAATTCTAACGGGAAAAAGGGGTTTTCAGCCTGAGAGACTGGCACGGTTTGGTTGGTGACTACAATCAATTCAAGGCACTGTTACCCACGCAAGCTAATTAACAAAAGATGAAAGAGCGGTCAAACCTTATATAAGAAAATTGTATTAACCATTATTAATCTGATTAGAACGTTGGTTTGTTTATTTAGTGTAATGATTTCTTCTCTCGAGGTGGCATATCATTCTTAAGACTTAGGCGTTACATCATCCTAAGACCTAGACACATTAATTCTGTCACAATTAAAGCATCCGCATAAAGCATCCTTATTTGCTGATTATAATCTATCTTAAGGATTAAAGCAATGGTGATCTTGTTAAACCCTAGCTCATAGAGACTTTACCCACTTACCACTTAATGGAAATTTATACACTAGTAGTCCACTTGTCCAACTATCCAATGGAATAAGAACGTTACTTGTTGAATTATCTAGGTCACCTGCTAGTCAACACGATCAATAAACCATTGGTAATATCCAATTAACTAGTTAAGCCCGAAGCGTATCTTAGACACAGACTTAGAAGGACAATATTTGTGTAACTATGATTCTAGATGTTTAAATTACTATATGGAGAGCTATCCTGGACTCAAGATCCGGTTGGTCTGCTTTACTAGATCCAGTTGAATGATAGGTCGCATACAAAAGCGCGTAAACAAGTATAAATTGATAAACATAAACAAGCACTCAACGATAAATCAAGAAATTAAGATAAACAAATACCAAACATTCAGATCTTTATAATAATGGCTACCCAAAGGTATTAGCCTTCAAACGTCATAATAAATACAAGAGTAATTATTTAGCCAAGGTAAACTAACCGAGTTAACGAATGATACCAAAAACTGAACGATTACTAAAGTATATGGAATTACACGATGTCTCTATGGAGTTGAATACTTATTGCTACGACTATCTCTGGCTCTTTTGTCGTCCTCTGAAAATTAACTTTTGTGGTTTAGGTATCGAGAATATGATTTAGCACACTTAAAACTCGTTTTTGAGTTTTCTATTTATAAGGTCTAAAAGTCAGTTGGATACATCGTATCCATGTATTGGATACGGCGTATTGGGGATTTCTTGGAGTAGGGACCACGTTTGATATCTTCCAGAATATTATATTGATTCCATATCTTGAATACAACGTATTGAGTCCTCTAGATACGGCGTATTGATCTTCATTCCTTTTGTGGTCTTTGGTGAGTGCAGGCACGGATACGCCGTATCTTCCTTGATGGATACGGTATATTGGTCTTCAGAACAGTAAACTTCAAAATATCTTCATTTAAGCTCCAGAATGTGCGCCTTTTGCTAAGTTTTACCAATTAATCTATAATTACTGCAATTCTCAAATATAAATGACTAAGTAATAATTCTTTGCAATAACTATACAAAATGGGTTAATATTGTGGGATAAATGATGCTATAAAATAGACGTTATTTGATGTCATCAGTATGACGTTACGCCCCCGGACACGTATTTCGTCCAGGCCCTGTTTGGGGGTATGACAGATTGGTATCAAGAGCCAAGGTTATAGAGAACCAGGTAGTTTAACTAGGTCTGGTCTATAGCCAGTATGTGATCCCTATGTGGACTAATTGTGCCCTTACATGATCCTACTTTGCCTTACGTATATACTAATGATAATATTATTATTTTACATAACTGCTAATTTCATATCGCTCTATCTTCCTATTTTCTATGTTAAGATGTTATTCATCTATTGCCGTTT
>BQNB010202512.1:0-10830 GCA_026074375.1 Tanacetum coccineum
AACCACTTGGGACTCTAACGTAGAAGTCCCAAGGGCACAGCGGTAAGAGCTTGGTTATAAAAGGGGTGTATTGAGGGTAGAGGCCCGGGTTCGAGTCTTGCTCACCCGGGTTTCCCATTATCTCCCCCTTTTTTTTTACAAAATCTTTTCAAACAAACTTGTTAAGCTCTTTGAGCTTATCGTTTTTCATAATTGCAACTTTTTGAGAAAAGCTAAAAATAAGCTGAAAAAGGGCTTTTTAAAACAGACAGCAAGCTTAACTAAGCTTAAGGCTTAAATGGCTATATCTTTTTGACTTTTTGGACTAATAAGCAAAGAAAGTAAGAAAATGAGCAAACACAGCTTAACACACAAACATTATGAATTACTAGGAACAAAAATAAGCAAATTAAATAAGCCCAATAAGCCAACTCTCAACAGTACTAACTTAAGAGTTAGTACTGTTAGGCAAAAATGTGGCTTTTTCTTTTGGCTCTTGGGAACAAATAAGCAATGAGAGTGATCAATAAGCAAACATAGTCCACAAAGAATCCTAATAAGCAAGTAGAAACTGAATTCAACAACTAATAAGCTCCTAATAAGCTAGAAAAAGAAAATAAGCAATTTACTACACTAAACAAAAAAAACAGTCAAGTCCCTACTTTGAGCTTAAAAATAAGCTACCTAGGGGCCAAACTAAGGTTTGAAAAGCTAGGGCTTAATAAAGGGGCTTATTGGCTTTCTAGAAAAGCCAAAAACTTGGGCTGAGGCCCCCTAATAAGCTAGAACAATGGGCTTAAAAATGGTGTCTAGCACCAGGGCAAATAAGCTAAAACAAGGGGGCTTAACTTGACAGCTTAAAATAAGCTGTCAAATAAGCTCAAAATCAAAAGTAAAGTGTAAACAGATTAAAAAGGGCTTAAGAAGAGCTTATATTCACAATTCCATTTGCTAAAAACAAGTTAAAACTGCTGGTTTTTGAGTTGGAAAAAGGGCTTTTTCTTTTAAAAAGTGGCAACAAATATTTGGCAGATTTGACTTAAGGAAACAATTGACTCAAGACACTTTAAAAACTTGTTAAGACACACAATTGACACACTTCTGAAACTAAAACTCAAGTATACAAGAGCTTATCCAAATAAGCTCTTGTACCTTTTTCAAAAACCAACAGATTTAAAGAATTCTTCTAAAAACTTGAAAAACAGTTTTTTGACTAAAAAACTTTGGAAAAACAGACTAAAAAGGGCTTAATGACTTAAGCCAAGGTTAGCCTTATGACCCCAACCCATCACATTCCTGTTTTGACCCATTTTGGGCTTGTCCCAAACACCCCTTTATATTCTAAAAACGAATTTTAAAACTTATAAAAGCTGAATTAAGCTTAAACTTTTGAAGACAAGTATTAAATATTCAATAATAAGCACTAAGAAGTAAAAAACAAAGAGAAATAAGCACTTAAAAAAAGCTACTAAGCAAACAGTGAAAATAAGCTGAAAAATTAAAAAGGCATACCTGAACTCCCTGCTTCAGTAACAGGAGTGACAGTCAACCTAAAATATGCTTATTCCCTACCATTGCTTATATAATAAGCTAACTAAGCAAATAAACCCAATGATCCAATCCTTGTATGCTCATTTCATCTTTTGCTTGATCAAACAGTAACTTTTTTCTTTCTCTTTTTTTTTTACTTTTCTTAAATTTTTGTATAAAGGTTTTAAAAACAGATTATAAAGTGCTTATATGTTGAGCTTGAAAGACTTAAGATATCTTAAGGACTTTGAACAAACAGTAGAACATGAAACTGATTTTTCATTAATCTTAAAAGAGACAAGTACATAAAGAGTTAAAGACTTAAAAACTGAACTCAAAGAAAATTACACACTAAAAACACACAATGAAAAACTTAACTTAAAAACTAAGTTTTTGCCACAATGGCTTACAAAAGCTTAAATAGTAAAACGAGCTAGGGTTTTTCTCTTCTTGTGCTTCTTTGTAGAGACATAAACCGTCTTGTGTTTGTTGTGAGAGTGTAAACACAAAGCAATCCTGGCCCTTCATTTATCTTGGTGCCCAAGGTCTCAAATCCAAACCCTTGAGAATTTTTTGTCCAATGGTTGAGTTGGGGATTGCCAAGGTGGACGAGTGCCCATGTGGGGGTGGGGTTTGTGATTGTGAAGGTTTTGGAGTGATGTGGTGAAGTCAATGGAGTATGAAAGTGACAGGATGTGGGGTTTGGCGGGAAATGTGTGGGAGAGATGTACAGTAATTCAATTTCAGGGGTGAAGTTTGTGGTTTTGTCACAATTGGTCCTCCAAGGTTATACTATTTGTTGCATCATACGTCCTTGTGTTATGATAGTTTGGGGATTTGACAGAAAATACCCCCCGTGGTTATATAAGTTATTACACCACAAGTCCTTGTGGTGTATAACTTTCTAGGGTTGGCAGGGTTAGCCCTTGTGGTATATCTTTGGAGATTTGGCAGAATGGGCCCTTGCAAGTATTTTTCTTATTTTCCTTGATCAAATAAGTTAGGGACTTGGCAATTTTAGCCCCTAAACTTATTTTTCTTCACTTTTTGACTTTGGATTTGTCGGGGTTGACTTTGGTTGACTTTTTCACACTTGGGCTTTGTCTTGACTTTGTCTTTTCCATTCCGTGTCTGGTTTTGTCGTTTTGGCTTCGTTTTTCGTCCTTTTCTTAGATATCCGTTCCTGCACAACACAATTAGCAAAACAAGCATATTTTTGGCATTTTAAGTCCGTTTTTGGTTATTTTAACTTGTTTTTAAAGGTAAAAGGTGTGTGTAATTAAACACATACCGTGCCCCCGAATCCAATACAACATAACTACTGCAAGCTTAAAAACCCATGTTTAACATGACAACAGCAGCATTCTCACACAAAAATAACATGAGAAAAAGGGGCTATGAACTCACCTTTGCTTAGCTTTCCAATAGTTTCTAAAAAAAAGCTTCACAAACAACTAGCACAAATCTAAACAACAAAATAACTCGTGTTACACGCTACTAAGCCAAAAGCTTAATGCACATGTAACAATCATATGATGGATGTCTAAGGTGTTTTATTAACCCCATGGGTCACCCCGACACCATACCCAACTTTAACCACTTCATTAACAAGTTTCACTAGTTAGTCACAATTTGTTCAAATTCAGATTTTAAGTGACTTAACTTACTCAGAACCTTACTTATGACCTCCATAATTATACAAAAAAATAACTATGTTCCTTTATGAGCATATTAACTACCTCTTGATTCCCAAGAAGCCATTTACATGACAAGTATCCTAAGAAAATCAAACTTCAATACAGTCCCAATCGGATCTGTTTTCACATAATAAGTTTGACTAAAAAACCACCATACTTAGACTCCAAATCAGAAGCTCTCCTTTGGGGGATTTCTAATAGACACATAGAAATAAACTCCTGTAGAAGGGCTAATCCTAATTCAAATTTTAAGTGGGGGTTTTATACCTCGTAATCTGACCTAAATCTGACCCGTATTTACTGCTCTGACAACTTTTCTTGCAACCAACGTTTGAATGACTTCCCGACCTCATAAACCTTCGAGGCCGGATGTTCTGAAAACTAGACTCTCTGAGCTACGTTATAGGCACTGGAAACTTGACAAAAGCTATTACCATCATTGAGATATCAGTCAAACAACACAGCCCTAAATTCTGCCCCAATAATGCAAATTTACTTAAGCCGTCTTTAAGTTTAACCAATTACACCCATAAGCTTCTAATTCAACCCTAATCATTATAACATGATCATTATACCATTAATTACAGATTTAATGAACCCTAATTATCCACCATATTGATTATTACATGATTAAAGATTAATAACTAACAAGGATTAATTAAAACTTACCTTAGAGCTTGATTTCTTCCCAAAAGCAAAAACCCTAATTTTTTCTCCTCTTTTCTCTTTGTTCGACCGATCTCACAAGGGGGAGGGTTATGGGATTTTATTTTGTATTTATAGGCCCCATATTTTATACATATGTCTCTAATTAGTATTTGTTTCCTTTTAAAACTTTTTTTTCTTTCCCTTATCCGGCCGAATGGCCTTATTTATATATTTATTTATTTATTTATTTATTTATTAATTACTTAATTATTAACATTACCTTAATTTTCTACAAAAACCTAAGCTTATTTGCGCATACCTTTTTGCGTAAACGCAATTTACTAGACTTTTAAAAATAATTAACTTTTCATTTTTATTAAACCTAACATTCCAAAAATAGAAATTTCATTTCTTTCATATCCTTACTACTAGAACCTAATCTCTTCCTAATATTACTAACACATAAATACGTTATACGTATAATAAGTACACAATGAACGCGAAAAACGCTTCAATTCCCAAATCATTTCTTGTCACCAAAAGTGATACGAAATGAATTCCACAAAATTTCAACACCAAATCCAATCTCAATGAGACGGTCTACGCTCAAATGGAGTTGATTATGCAATCTATCATATCCCACAAAAACAAATATAAACATATATTACACATAACCCATACTTATAGAACAGATATTTAGGTCAACACTACGGTTTGACCAACCTATTCAAGCAACGGTTGTCACAATATCCCCACCTTGAGAAAATCTTGTCCTGAGATTTAACTACTCGAGGCATTAACACTATCGACAAACAACTAGGACACTTAAGACCTATTTGATCCTTGGTTCCTAAGTAGCTCAGGACCAAGATTCGATCCAATGTACTTTCACGAATGCCAATATACTACGGCTTTTCATCATGAACCTCTCGGTTCCACAACATCAACGGTTCCCTTGACAAAACAAAGAGTCTTGTCAACCTTAATCTCGACTAACTTCCACAATCCGAATTCAACTGCTAATGAATTTGCTTACCCCCACAAGGGTGCAATTAGCAACACAACAACCCCAAACGAAAAGAAGCATCCCACTACATGAACCTCGCTCGTCATCGAGAAAACTCATCAAAACCCTTAAGTTGTTGTAACAACGTGTTTTATATCTTAACATCGCAACTCATCAAACAAGAACTGTCTTGAAATTAAGAATAAAGATGTTACAAAGCTCAACGTTTCTATATGAATCCACGGCATAAATTAGGTTTTACATAACACTATCAGTACCTCCAATACAATTTACGATACTCAGCTCCCATATGAAAGAAATTCTCAACCATAAATCTATAGGCCTAATCCATCTATGGATCTCAAAAAATGGTCCTACATAACTCGGTTCTAACTTGTCTTTCTTTCCAAACGTACTACACCTCTCCAAGGTGAGACCTTCAACCACCCATAACCTACCAGCATTAATTCAAAAGTTTCCCACTACTACCAAGCTAACTCTTTCGACAATTTGGCTGCCTTAAGCCTTTCCTGTATTACCACTATCTTGTTGGTTGTTTCTTGTACCAAATTCGATCCATTCAACTCACTCTCTCCAGTTACGGCCCATAAAACGGTAACCTACATTCCTTTCCATACCATGCTTCAAATGAAGCACATCCATACTCGAATGATAAGTCCACCTTAGGTAAAAATAATCTCACGAAGGTGAGTATTACAATTACAGTATTCCAATTACCTCTAAAATCTACCATACTTGTCCTAAGCATAGCTAGGAATGGGGTGACTTAGTCAGTCCATTGACAACACCTAAATCGCATCGTATCCACTACTCACACTTGGTAACTTGACAATAATATCCTTAGTTATCCTTTCCCACTTCTACTCGGGTAACTCAGGTTATAGCAACAATCCTGAATACACTTGATACTCAACCATTGATTAGTTAACCTAAAACCACACAACATCGTATCCGCTCTAGGATGGATAGAATACTTTGTCGTATACGCCTCTTCAATATCCAATGTCCTTACATCTCTCCAAATAGAGGTCCGAACCTTGTCTAACCAATATGAACTGTAACACCCCCATTTTTACATATAGCAGCGGAAGCTAATTTGGGGTATTACTTCTTGGATACAACAATCATAATCATAGAAAATGACTCAAAAGAGACGTTTTTGGAAAATTTAGTTATCATTCATTATAATCAGAGTTTTTACAAAATGCAGGTCCCAAAATCTAAAACATCAAGTTTGAATGATAACAGTTCAGCCATCTTCAAGTCCAAGCCACTCCATGCCATATGATGCTCAATTACCTGAGATAAACATGCTAAAAAGTTGTAGGATCCCTAGATCATTCCATGTATGAATCACAAGATCAATGGCACAAAGATTAAAACAATGAAGAACTTTTGATTGAAAGTACGAATTCTCGAAATCATAACTCACTAAATTAAATATCCTTCCCATAATCTATTACACTCAGGTTTAATCCTTTCCGATTGAAAAGTGTGTTGGTTGGCGATGGAGTAGTTATTCATGATCCCGTAATAGATATCTCCATGTCTCGTTCACTTAATGCATCTATCCTCTAGCAATTATAAGGCAAAAAACCTTACCACGTTGAGCCAAATTTATGCAAGCCTTCATTCAATGGTACCTTGCTTGTTGGTGACGTAACAAGCAATTCACCTTCTCACTCTTTTCCAAGATGCTTCCACAATTCCTTTGCTGTCGCGCGTCTATAATATATACTACGGATATTCGTATGCTCTGCTCCTTCGGCATGCCATGTTCGGGCCTCCTTACCCATTTGATTCCTTCCACATCTAGATTGATTCCTCTTTGCTACCGCTCCTTTCCACGTTTTTGTTTGTTGGAAAACTTAGTACATCTTTCTCTTCTTCATGATCCCGATCTTCTTCACGTGCGAACTCGTTATTCCTCCTTTTGACTTTGGGTCAGTTTTAAAATTACCGTCTGTATATATACGTTTAACTAGCTGTGTCTAATATTACGGGCTACTGCACAACCCGGGCTCTATTTACTCATTTGAATACAGTTGGCTGCATTGGTTACCCAAAAAGGCAATAGCCGTCCGTTAACGCTTCAACGTGTCTATTACCATCCTTATAAATCGTTCTTAGTCGACGTCATCCCCGTGAACCTCCATGGGTGACATCACTTACGAATTTTCTATCTCACTTTTACTCGTGATAATCTATGCACATTCTCAAAATCTACCCACCTTTCTTACTACCAACCAATACAGACGCTTCCCAAAACAGTTACCATTTCGAACCAACCCTCACCTTGCAACTCCTGCAAGCATTCTAGACTCTTGCCTTTTAAAAGACGTTCAACTGAGACGAGCCTTCGCAAAATCAGCGTCGTCCTGTTATAAATTCCATACGAAATCCTATTCTACGCGAGGGGGGTAAAACCTACTAATTCATTGGAACATTTAGAGGGATACATACTAACAAATATATCAATAATCTCACACTCTTCTTCCTTGGTACTCTACGAGACTCGTATCCTCTTTAGTTCATTTTCTCCCCGAACCTTAAGCACTCTCCAAATTACCAAGGCATTTTAACTACCTTCTCGTGGCATACCATCTCAACCTTATGTCTCAACTACCCATTTCTCGTACCACTAACATCAACAATCTCTTATAATAGAGGTACTAAATCAAAATAAAACAAGAAATTCTTATTCCAACTTGGGAATCGCGATAATTCATTCGCTTCGTACTATTCTCAATCGCACCACCAGAAGATACTGCATAACATCTAACTTAGCACCACGCCATGAGGAAATTTCAAACTAACACTGCACCAATTGGTAGGAACCCAAAATCACACGATTCCAAAAAGAAAAAAATCATACCGAATGTAAACATGACAAGAAGAACGAACCTCCGACCTAACAAACAACTTATCAACGATTTCTGAAACACCCCAACGAATATACTACGTACCACGACCATTATTTAAAAGATTTAAGAACCTTTGTACCAAACCCCAATTTTTACCCAAGGAACTTTCCCTCACAACACTTATTACCAATCATTTTAAAACAATAGAATCACCTTAGTATAATCACAAATAATTTTAAGTGTAAATAAAAAATATATTTAATATATTATTCATAAACTTATTTTACTTAGGTTTTCATAAAGAAATAGAAGATGATTGAAAAAAAAGTTTCTTGTGTTGCTCATTTTTATTTATATAACTTATTTTTAAAAGAGTTTTTTAACACCTAACAATATTTGGTTGTTATCAACTAAACAAACTTATTGCAAATGGAATTTATGACTCGCAAACAAAAAAAACATCATGATAGCAAAATAGACTCCAAAATACCTCAAGAGTTTCCTAATACCAGAATATCTAATTTAACTTTGAAAAACGAACACGACAAGAACTCTTGCAAACCAAACAAACCATAAGGACTCATCCATACCAACGGTCTTAGAACCAAACCAAAAAGTATCGTCACCTTTAGACAAAGGAAATCAATCAAAACGCCAAACGGAGTGCATAGAACACCAGTTCTATGATAACACCCTAGAATACCAACACGAGCGTTGGATATCTCAACGAACAACGAGCTAACGAACCAACTTAAGAATCGCGACGACAATACCAACAAGGTTTCGATGTATCCGCAAATGATTGATGAAGGGGACCTTATATCTACGCAACCAAACTATATAATGACCAATCGGTTAAGAGAGGAATTCTTCTAACCACATAACCATCCTCCACAGGATTCACATTCACATCTACACTACCATTACATTACTATCCAAATTACATCCTTACATAAATACATACAAGCAACAATGATCCATGCAATCAATGTCACAAGTCCCCGTGTGTGTTACCTTTATAATTATGTTCACGACCTAATACTAATTGCCCACCTTTTTTCACATCATTACTTACTTTCAATCGACCTACACATTCAATGACACACACATCTACAATAGCACTTAATACTAATCCAAATATAACTCAAACATGATAATCCATCTAACGAACATAAAATCCCAATCGACCCCAATCGAAACAGAAGTCCCACATTGTGACCCAATAATATTAAAGGCAACTCCTCGATATGTAGTAACTGCATCGAGGTAGAAAACAAAAATAATTTATATGGGCCTCGCCTTGGGTTTGCTTTTTCTCTCTCAAAAGTCACCACTCCGCGGGTACGGTGTTGGTAAACAATCTCCAACGTATTCTCCTAGGGGGAGGGGAGAAAAATGACTAAACAATAACAAAGGCGGTATATACTATTAGATACCCATAATGAAAAAGTATATATTTCTATTATATAGTAGTAATTCAAATAGAAAAGATTTTCAAGCTTTTAGGGTAGCTGGAACAATCGGGGGGGTTTATATACGTACTCAATCACATATGACCCTAAAATTAAACTAATTGAGGGATTAATTCAACTTTTAGTCTAGGCTCAACCACCTAGTTCTCTATAACCAAAGGCTCTGATACTGTTAGCCCTAAAATATGGTGACTAATCTGAAATTACATTTATCATTTATAGTCGTGTCGGGTTAGTTTAGCTAGTCAAGCCCGGGACTATAAATACCCCCTCTATACTTCCATGGAGGGGTAGAAGTTCACACTTGTAAAAGTGTGTATGTGTGTGTTTTTTTCTCTTTTCTCTCAACAACACACACAACTTCCCATCTTATCTCTTTTCTCTCTATTTTAATGGCTAATCATCTCTTTTATTTTACCAAGCCTCCGGATCTTGTGTTCTAAGGGTGAGTCTAATGTTAACAATTGGCACCAGAGCATAGGGGGAATTCGTGTTGGTTACTCACTGATTCGTGTACTTCAATAAGCTCAAATTCATGGCTTATTATGTCAAAAATCCCACGGCTTCAAATGGGTTTTGGCTTATTTGTTTGTTAATCATCCTCTTTCCTTGTTATACTTGTTAAATAGGTTATGTTGCAACCATATCATGGTGTTTAGATCGTGATTTACAGTTACTTTTTGTTCTTGGTTAAAAAAAGTCAAACCTAGATTTGTGTGGCTTAGATTGTGTTTATTGTTTATGTTTTTAAGAAGTCTAGGCATAGGTAACAAGTTTGTGCAAGAAGAAAAATCAATGGTAACAAGGTCAAAATTTAAAAAGGGTGAGTTTTTGGTTGATTTTGTTGGAAAAGGGACGTGTTTTTTTTTTTTTTTTTGGGCTCGAAGTTGACTGTCTGTATGAATGAAGGGAATTATGCAGTTTGAATGAAGCGGAATATGTAATCCAAGAGGAATATGTAATCTAAGCGAAATATGTAATCCAAGCGAAATATGCATGCAATCAAGCGAAATATGCATGCATCAAGCGAAATATGCAACATTCAAGCGAAATATGCATGCATCAAGCGAAATATGCAACATTCAAGCGAAATATGCATGCAGTCAAGCAAAATATGCAATATCCAAGCGAAATATTTGCGTTTTGATCAAGATAGTTGCGTTTTGATTAGAGGTTTCATTGCGTTTTGACTAAAGTCATTGCGTTTTGACCAGTGAAAACCCATGATTAGAGGTCGATCCGCGCATCAGGTGGGCATGTGACCGACTTTGGGCATATGACCGAATTTGGGAATATTATAATCAAAACAAGAACAACAAACAAACACCACAATCAAGAATCAAGACTCATAAAACACAATCAACCATAACAACACACCACACAAACAACAACACTTAATCCTAAAACGATCCTGAAAAGATTCACTTAAATGACAAAATGGCTAGAGATTCGGATTACGATGACATGTGATCACGGAGTTGATTTGGTATCCCTTATTTGCAATTGAAGTTGGATTTCACAAAGGCGTCTACTTATTTCATCATCGTGACTTTCTTCTATTTTCTATCGATTGATGACTTGCTTGAACGTATACAGTTATGATTAAGACTTGG
>BQNB010202513.1:0-10830 GCA_026074375.1 Tanacetum coccineum
TAAACTTTAGTTATCGTGTTTCTCGTGTTTATAAGCTAAAATTTTCTTTCATGTCCCCCCCTCTTATTATTTTCAGACGCCTAAACCCAAACCAAAACACCTTGAGCTCAAAATTAATTCAAAGGCATCTTTTTATTTGAATTTCTCATGCATGTTGTTAGGAATTATATTTTGAGTTGATAAGACAAAACACGAATGAAACAAGATGGAAACATGAAGGACCAAAGTTGTAGTCAAAGAATACTACAAAAGATTAGAATTGAAAGATTTGGTCAAAGATAATGATTGAATAACTAATTGATTTAATCATTATTATCATTATTAGTTTCCTTGTAAGCCTAGGACCCCTTATGCTATAAAAGGAGGTCCAGGCATTTAGAAAAACACAGCACAAGAGAAAAGATGTAAACACAGTAAAGGTGTGTGTGTGTGTGTGTCTAGGCGTCAGGTCCTCTAATGGACGCCTAGGGTTTATTTGTTTTAGTCATAAAAATCTATGATTCCTGTTACTAGTTAGAGTAATCGTTCTAGAATTGATCATCTATAATTGGGGCTATATAGAATGTTTGGTTATTAATGAAGAAAACCTTGTTGAATATCTTTGTTCTTATTCCACTTTGTTTTTATAATTTCTGAACATTGACATTATCTCAGATAAAGGTCTAAACAACCTGAGCTTAAATGATCCAACGATCTTTAGGTTTTAACAAGTGGTATCAGAGCTTTGCTTTGAGAAACTTTGATCTAGAAGAAACTATCAAGAAGAATCCTTTACTCACAAGGAAGAAATGGCGTTTTTAGAATCAGAGGTACACAATGATAAAACTTGCTCTAAATCTTGTCTGAAAAACTATGAATCTCTTAAGAAACAATATAATGATCTACTTGCTAAACAACATCAAACTAAATTTGAGGTAGCTACTTATAAAAGAGGACTAGATATTGTTGAAGCACAACTTGTCACATATAGGAAGAATGGGGTTCTTTTTAGTGAAGAAGTTGCTGTCCTTAAAAGAGAAGTAGGAATCAAACAATATGAAATTAATATGCTTAAAACATAGTTTGAAAAAGTTAAGCAAGAAAAAGATGGCATTGAATTTAAAATTGAGAAATTTGATAAGGCCTCAAAAGACTTAGATCAGTTGTTAAAAAGTCAGATAACTGAAAAAAGTAAAAAGGGTTTGGGATATAGTGCAGTTCTTCCACCTCATCCTTTAATTTATAATAAACCTAATAAGCTTGATCTGTCTTATTCTAGTCTTGAGGAGTTTCAACAACTTGAGTTTGAAGTCTATGGATTAAGGGCCAATAAAAGTGTTTGTGAAAATTCTTCAAATGAAACTAAGAAAAATTCTGGTGCTCTTTTGATTGAAGAATGGGTTTCTGATAATGAGGATGAAGTTGAGTCTCCTATTGTGGTAGAAAAGAAAACTGTTGTTCCTACTATTCCTAAAGTTGATGTTGTTAGACCAAAACAATAAGAAAAACCAGGTCGGAAAACAGTAAGGTATGCTAAGATGTACAGATCAAAAGGTCTTAGGGGAAACCAAAGAAATTGGAATAATTTGAAGTCCCAACAACTAGGAAATGATTTTGTGATGCACAATAAAGCCTGCTATGTCTGTGGAAGTTTTGATCATCTTCAGTATACATGTAAACAAAAGAGATAGCTAAATGGTCAAAGGGAGGGTAAACTAGTGTGGAACAATGCAAAGAGGGTGAATCATCAAAATTCTTCAAGAATTACTCACCCCAATCCAAAAAGAAATATGGTTCTAAGAAATATCTTAACTAGGTCTGGCCTAATTTCACATAATGCTGGCAGACAAAGTTATCTTAATGCTATTTGTTGCTGTTGCTCAAGACAAGTTAATGCTGCTAGACCAAAGGCAGTGGTTAATGCTGTTAGGACGAATCGGGTTAATGATGTTAAAGCATCAGCATGTTGGGTTTGGAGACCTGTCAAACCTAATAGTGCATCAATCACTTTGAAGAGATATAATTATGTTGATGCAAAAAGAAGATCCAGGTCTGTAATGGCTTGGGTTCCTAAGAAGGTCTGATTTTCTTATGTGCAGGGCAACCCAGAGACAAAATTTGAAGATTTAGTAAGGTTAAACAGCCCTGAAGACAAAAAGGTAACAAGAGCAAGAAAGACTTGGTTATAAAGCAGCTGTGAAATTGCATGATCAATTTGATGATGAAAAGAGAGCAGGAGCAGAGTTGACTCAACAAAATGACAAGTCACAGTACAAGAAGTAAAGAAGTGTTTGATTACATCCTCCAAGTCAAGATAAAGCTTTTATCCAGAAACTTGAAGATTCAGAAGATGAACATCAAGTTTAGGGGAGGATTGTTGGGATCAAGAAGCCTTTAATGAAGAAACTTGATGATTAACAAGATGAATATCAAGTTTAGGGGAGGATTGTTGGGAATTAAAGTCTTCATACTTAATACTGCCAAGACAGAGTTTGTACTGCCAAGCATAATTTAGTACTCAGTTTATAACTAACAGTATTAACTGAGTTAATACTGCCAGTACTAATCAGTTAGTACTGCTAGTGTAAACTTAGTACTGCTAGAGCAAAGTTAGTACTGCCAGTACTAACTTAATACTGCTGAAAGACTGAAGTTAATGCTGATTGTGAAGATTACATGGAAAGTTAATGCTGATTGAGAAGATTACATCTGAAGTTAATGCTGATTGAGAAGATTATATGCTGATTGAGAAGATTTATGAGAAAGTATTTAATACATTTGACTACATGTTTAGGAAAATATTAAATACTTAGTCATAGTATTCAATATGTTTGACTAAATACTTAGGAGAGTATTGTAAGCCCATTAGGACTCTTTGGTGTATAAAAAGAGACCCTAGGGTATGTAGTTCATATCTCTCTCATCCACAAATACACATATCTAGAGATTAAGAGTTTTGTAAGCTTCAAGGTTGTAAACCCTAGTACTAAGATAGAGTACTCGTATTATTATCATTAATAATATTGAAGCATTTTGTTACATCTTGTGTTCATTCATTCATACTTACTGTTTCATTGATAATACTTCTAGAGTATTAAGGTGTAGATTCCGCATACACTTTAATATATATACAAAGTTTCTACAACAAGTTATTTTGGATTTATCCAAGGTAATTTAACCTTAGACAACCTAAGGAATCGATCTAGGTTTGGGACCAACAAAAAGTATGTGTAAAATAGCACATACCACTAGTGATGCATAGATGTTAGTTGTACGGCCCGATCGTTAAAAATCAAAAGCGAAAAGTTTACAAATGAGCATCTAGGGTGCATTTTTGGTTCGAATGGAATGAAATAAACGTCAGGTTTTGTTAGTTTTGATATTCTGGTCGTGATGGTTGAAAAACATATGTTTACTATGTAGCTTATTTTGTATATAGCTTATTGTGGCTTATTTGATTGGTTCGAATAGCTTATTTTAGGCTTATGTACCCACGGCATCAAAGGAAATACCAAAAAGGGTATTTTTGGTTATTATCCTAGTATGTCATATTTTTATTGACTAATATTATAGCTTATGGTGATAACCAAATGAGATACGTAGATTATTAGCTTATTTTTAAGCTTAATATACTTATTTTTTAGCATAAGGGCTCACGGCCCAATAAGTAACCAATAAGCCGTGGCTTATTGATGGCTTATTATGGTCCGAATTACTTATTTACTATTTGATTTGAGATTATATACACTATTGGGCCTTGGTTTGGGCTTAGAACGTATTTTGGATACATAAAAAGTGTAATGGACCCTTATTGAGCCTTAAAGCCCAATAAGCCGTAATTAGTTATTTTGGGAGTTTTGACGAGCTTTTGGGAAGTGAAAAGTATTTGTGAAACTATATGGAAGATCATTTTGAGAAAGTATCTTGGTAAACGTGATGAAACGATATTTTTGAAAATTGGTTCGTAAAGTGTCGAAATAGGAAATTTGTTTGAAAATAAGATTGGATAACCTTAGGAAACATCATATAAACGTACGAGTCATGCCGAAATTTTGTAAAAAGTCTATACTTAGACTTTTTACTTGAAACGTAAATTTTAATTTTTAATAATAAAATTGATCGTGCAAATATGGGCACGATCAGGCTTCAATAAGATCGAAGGGTTCTTTGGAGGATTGCTGAGTGTCCAAGCCTTGAATAACCTGTGTCAACACAAATGAAAACACTACGTTAAGTGAAGCGCAGGGGGTGTCCCTGCGAATCACCTCCGGTGTGAGAGTAAGTGTGTGCTTTGTATTTGGTAAAGTATGATAGCGTAAGTATGCGTGTGTAAAGTTCTAGCCATAACTGAAGCCCATACCATCCATTTATAGGTGTAGAAATGAGATGGGACAAGGCTTAGTACATAGACCGGTGATCGTGGGGGTGTCCTGTTCATCCCACTTCAATAGATCGAATTCCTTAAGCTTGTTTAAGGTTTAGTTATATTAGATAAATCTAACACAACTATAGTAGAAACTGTGTTTGAATGTATTAAAGATTATACAGAATCTAATATTTAATATTAAGAAGAATTATCAATGAAACAGTAATTCAATGAACATACAATTCAACAAATAAGCTCCAATATTATTAATGATAATAATACGAATACTCTCAAAGTATTAGGGTTACAAATACCTTGAAGCTATGAATTATACGTCTAATACTTCAAAAGATTGATAAAAGATAATTGTTATATCAAACTCTATGCCCTAGGACCTCCTTTTATACATCAAGGAGCCCTAGTCGGCTTATAATACTTTCCTAAGTATCCATAATCTTTTCTATACACAAATAACTTAATACATATCATATAAGCAGTACCAATAACAAACAGTACTAACTTATTAACCTCAGCAGCAATAACTTATCTCTGGGCAGTCTTAACCTTGAGCAGTACTAATATTCACTAGCAGTCGTAACTTTGTACTAGCAGTACTAATATTCACTAGCAGTAGTAACTTTGTACTAGCAGTAGTAAACACTTAGCATATTTTCTAAATTTAACTGAGCAACATTAACACAAACATAACCAGCCGTAATTCAAACAACTTTAAGAAGACTTTTAATCCTAACAATCCTCCCTTAAACTTGATATTCTTCTTCAAAATCATCAAACTCTTTCAACTTCAAATCATTGAGCTTGTATCCTTCCATGTTCTTTAGGTAAGTACACATTATCTTTCTCTGTTGAGATTTTGTTGGTGGTTTGTTTCTTTTCTCTTCTGATCTTTTAGCTGCAAAATGCTTTCTTCTTTTCTCTAAGAGTTATTGAAATAATGTAGCCTTTTCTTCAATAGACAACTCTTCTTGTTCTTGTGCTTGCATTCTTTCAGCCAATTGAAGATCAGCATCAATCTTTGCCTGTATATCATCCCATGTTTCAATCAAGGCAATATTGGCTTCTTTTTCTTTTTCAGATTTCTCTCTTGCAAGTCTTTCTTCTTCATCAAATTCAGCTTGTAAATTTAAAGCAGTTTCTTCATCAAGCCTGATTTGATCTTTCTTTTTCAAAGGCTTCACGGGTTCTATCATTATCCCTTTACCTTTGTCCTGTGATTGTTGTGAAGATAGTTGTGAAGATATTGTTGTTGTAGATTCACCTAGCTCTTGTATAATATCCCCTTTCTTCTTGGGTTTTTTACTTTTCATTTCTTCAAGTGCTTGAGCCAAAGAAATATCATCAACAGTTTTAATTGTAGCAGTAGTTGTTGTAGTAGCACTGGAAGTACTAACTATATCACCAGCAGCATTAACTAGGGTAATTTCTTCATCTGCATCAATAGCATCAATCTCCCCCTATTTGGATGCATCCTCACCTAAACTTTTTTCATCACCAGAGGATTTTACCCTAGCAGTCAAACCAACTTTGTATAATCTCTTCAGCCTATGAGTTCTTGACCTAATTTTCTTTTCAAGCTTCTTGACCTTCCTTTTTAAACTAGCAATCTCATTATGTTGAGTGGTCTTTGTCTGCTTTAAATCAAGAACCTTGTTTTGTAAAGTGGTACATAGTGCCATCAATTCATGAAGTTTAAGTCTATCCTCATCACTTTGAAGTGTGTTACCTCTTGCGAGTAGTGAATCATTAGAATGTTTAGATACACTCTCAAACCTAGTTTGAACAATAGTATCCCCCATGGTTTCTTGGCACCTAGGACCACCACCTGAATTAGTTCCTTGAGAACTAGATTCATAAGGTGTTGCCTTGGACCGGGTCTTATTTATGTTTCCACTGTCCTGCTCTGCTTCTAAGCTAGAAGCAGTAGTGGCAGCCCTCACCAAACTGTCATCCAACTCCTTATGGACAGCCTCATCTGCAACACTTTCAATAGGATCACTAGGCTGAGGTACCTGAGTGTCCTTTCTTTTAGGCTTCCTAGGTTTTTGTGTCTTTTAAGGTTGAGTAGATGGTTGAATAAAGGTGGGTGTGTGATGGAGATCAGTTGGAATTGCCGAACCTTCACCCAATTGTGATTGGTTTTGTACCACCATTGTTTGAAATAAAGGTGTCACTCCACTAGAAAATCCTTTACCTACCCTTTTTATATTTCCAAAAATCTTCTTAGTATGAGAGGGTGCAATATAGATTCTCTTATGAGTTGACATCCCATCAAGTTGTTGATCCAAAAATATTTGTACAAACCTTGGATACATCAAAAATTTGTCAAACAAATTATCCAAGTTTCAAATCATACTTTCAAAAATAAATTTTGAAAAATTAAACTTCTGATTTGTAGCTAAACAGATAATGGCAGATGCCATAGAACTACTAAACTCATTCCGTGCAGTAGTTTTTGGACTTAGACACTGCAAAATAGTATGTATTAGAAATTTCCATTGTGGGGAAAAGAATGGTTTATAAAAAGTGAGTTTTTGTAAAAATTTCTCATTCCTCATCAATGCAATTTGTTCAAAAATAGTAGAATTTGGTAAACAACAACACCTTCCTCATCTGCTAGTTGAAGATCTCTTATAACAAATGATTCAGTGATGATTATCTTCTTGCCATCTACTAGGGCATGTAACTGTTCTTCCCCATTGATAGTTTTGGCCTTGACAGTAGACTAAAACTATTCAATGCATGAAATATATATAGTAGGATTAATCGTTAATGCATACCTTATAGGGTGTGCATTAAAAAAATCCACAATTTGTTCAAACCCATCACTCTCTATGGGTTTAGAAAAAAATGCGACCATATTATGAGTATTTGCAAACTTTAGAGTCGTCATTTGTGTTGCGTTTTGATAACGGATGAGAAAATTGAGTTAGGGTTTGTAATTAGAGAGTATATGAGAGAATGAAATCGATTAAATGATTGATTTAAACCCTTAATCAAAGTCTTTATGAAAAATACCCTCAACAACCCAGTAATAGTAACTTAACAGTAGTAAGTTATGCCTAGCAGCATTAACTTTATGTCACCAGTATTAACTTCAATTCCATTCCAAACAGCTTTCCCATCATCAATCTAACACTTTTCTTTGCTTTTCCTACAAAATGTTAGCCCAAAAACCAAGAAAATACAAGCCAAAGCAATTTTCACAATTATCACAGTATTAATTATACCTAGCAGTAGTAAGTATAACTAATAGTAGAAACTCAGCAGTATAAAGTATAACCAGCAGTACTAATTATACTTAACAGCAGAAACTTTTAATGACATGAATAACAGTACTAATTCATACAAAACTCTACAAAAACATAAAGAGATAAAAGATTTTAAGGATTTAGCATTCCAATACTAGCAATCAAATATTAAAATCTACTTACATCAAAAGCTTTTGTATGCAAATCTATAACATTCTTGTCAGTATGGATTTTGACCATTTGAATTAATTTCTTTTTATTGCAATCTCTAATAAAATGATGTCTGATCTCTATATGCTTTGTTTTTGAATGAAAAACAGGATTTTTAATTATGCATATAGTACTGTTATTGTTAATAAAGATCTTGCTATGCATAAAATTATACTCATAATCAAGTAGTTGATTCTGAATCCAAATCACTTGTCCAAAGCAACTTGAAACAGCCACATACTCAGCTTCTGTTGTGGAATTTGCAACCACTGTTTGTTTCTTGCACTGCCATGATATTAATCTACATCCAAGGAATTGATAACCTCCTGTTGTAGACTTCCTATCTAAGCTTGCTCCAGCATAATCACTATCAGTGTACGCTACTAAATCAAAAGTAGAATCTTTTAGATACCAAAAGCCCAATTTTGGTTGACCTTTTAAGTACTTTGAAATCCTTTTTACAGCATAAAGATGTGAAACCTTTGGTGTTGGGAATTAAAGTCTTTATACTTAATACTGCCAAGATAGAGTTTGTACTGCCAAGCATAATTTAGTACTCAGTTTATAACTAACAGTATTAACTGAGTTAATACTGCCAGTACAAATCAGTTAGTACTGCTAGTGTAAAATTAATAATGCTGGTTATAGAGTTACTACTGCTGGTTCAAGATTACTGCTGCTGGTGAAAAAGTTAATGCTCTTAGTACAAGTTAATGCTGTTAGGCATAACTTAATGTTAATTGACTAAAGTTAATGATGATTAGTCAAACAGAAGACTGAAGTTAATGATGATTGAAGAGATTAATGCTGATTGGGAATTTGACTAAATACTTAGGAAAGTATTAAATACTTAGTCATTGTATTTAATATATTAGACTAAATACTTAGGAAAGTATTGTAAGCCCATTAGGACTCCTTAATGTATAAAAGGAGATCCTATGGCATCTAGTTTATCATCTCATTCATCTCATTATCATACACATACCTACACATCATCTCATAGTCATAGCTTCAAGGTTGTAAACCCTAGTACTAAGATAGAGTACTCGTATTATTGATCTAATAATATTGAAGCATTTTGTTACATCTTGTGTTCATTCATTCATATACACTTACTGTTCAATTGATAATACTTCTAGAGTATTAAAGAGTAGATTCCGCATACTCTTTAATATCAACACAAAGTTTCTATCAGTGTTATTTTGGATTTATCCAAGGTAACATATTCTTTATACAAGCTAAAGAATCAATCTAAGATTGGGATCAACAAGTGGTATCAGAGCTTGTGTTCTGAAACTTTGATCTAGAAGAAACTAACAAGAAGAATCATTTACTCACAAGGAAGAGATGGCTCCTATGGATTCTTCAGACTCTGAGGTAAAAACTTGCTCTAAATCATGTCTGAAAAACTATGAAACTTTAAAAAAACAATATGATGATTTGGTTGCTAAAAAACATGAAATTGAATTTAAGGCAATCACTTATAAAAGAGGACTAGATACTGTTGAGGCACAACTTGTCACATATAGGAAGAATGAGGTTCTTTTTAGTGAAGAAGTTGCTGTCCTTAAAAGAGAAGTAGGAATCAAACAATATGAAATTAATACGCTTAAAACAGAGTTTGAAAAACTTAAGCAAGAAAAGGATGCCATTGATTTTAAAATTGAGAAATTTGGTAAGGCCTCAAAAGACTTAGATCAGTTGTTAGGAAGTCAGATAACTGAAAAGAGTAAAAAGGGTTTTGGATATAGTATAGTTCCTCCACCTTATCTTTTAATCTATAATAGACCTAATAAGCTTGATCTGTCTTATTCTGGTCTTGAGGAGTTTCAACAACCTGAATTTGAAGTCTATGGATTAAGGGACAATAAAAGTGTTTGTGAAAATTCTTCAAATGAGACTAAGAAAAATTCTAATGCTCCTTTGATTGAAGAATGGGTTTTTGATAATGAGGATGAAGTTGAGTCTCCTGTTATGGTAGAAAAGAAAACTGTGGTTCCTACTATTCCTAAAGTTAATATTGTTAGACCAAAACAACAAGAAAAATCAGTTAGGAAAACAGTTAGGTATGCTGAGATGTACAGATCAAAAGGTCCTAGGGGAAACCAAAGAAATTAGAATAATCCGAAGTCTCAACAACTAGGAAATGATTTTGTGATGCACAATAAAGCCTGCTATGTTTGTGGAAGTTTTGATCATCTCTAGTATACATGTAAACAAAAGAGACAGCTAAATGGTCAATGGGAGGAAAAACCAGTGTGGAACAATGCAAGAAGGGTAAACCATCAAAATTCTCCAAGAATTACTCAACCCAATCCAAAAGGACACATGGTTCCATGAAAAATCTTAACTAGGTCTGGCCCAATTTCACTTAATACTGCCAAACAAAGTTATCTTAATGCTGTTTGTTGCTGTTGCTCAAGACAAGTTAATACCTCTAGACCAAAGGCAGTGGTTAATGTTGTTAGGACGAATCGGGTTAATGTTGTTAAAGTATCAGCATGTTGGGTTTGGAGACCTGTCAAACCTAATAGTACATCAATCACTTTGAAGAGATATGACTATCTTGATGTAAGAGGCAGATCCAGGTCTATAATGGCTTGGGTTCCCAAGAAGGTCTGATTTTCTTATTTGCAGGGCAACCTAGAAATAGATTTGGAAGATTCAGTAAGGTTAAATAGACTTGAAGACAAAAAGGTAACAAGAGCAAGAAAGACTTGGTTATAAAGTAGCTATGAAATTGGAAGATCAATTTGATGATGAAAAAAGAGCAGGAGCAGAGTTGACACGAGAAAATGACAAGTCACAATACAAGAAGTGTTTAGATACATCCTCCTAGTGAAGATAAAGCCTCTTATTAAGAAACTTGAAGATTCAGAAGATGAACATCAAGTTTAGGGGAGGATTGTTGGGATCAAGAAGCTTGATGATTAACAAGATGAATATCAAGTTTAGGGGATGATTGTTGGGAATTAAAGTCTTCATACTTTGTACTACCAAGCATAA
>BQNB010202514.1:0-10830 GCA_026074375.1 Tanacetum coccineum
TGCCCCATCATCGACATCTTGAACTTAGTGGTCATCAGATTAGCAAACTCATTACATAAAGCAGTATTAGTGGATGCAAATATTATATCATCAACATAAATTTATACCAGTAATAAGTCGTTTCCTATTTTCCGTGTGAAGAGTGTCGGATCAACTGCACCTTTGGAGAAATGTTGTGAAATGAGGAAGCTTGATAGCATATCGTACCATGCACGTGGTGCTTGTTTGAGACCGTAAAGGGCCTTTTTGATCTTGTACACATGCGATGGGTTGTCTTGATCAAAAAATCCTTCTGGTTGAGAAACTTAGACTTGGTCTTCGAGTTCACCATTTAAGAAAGCAGTTTTGACATCCATTTGGAAGATCGTCATATTCTTGTTGGCGGCATTTGCTACAAAGATACAGATGGCCTCTATTCTTGAAATCAGTGCAAATGATTCCTCAAAATTGATTCCCTTATCTTTCCTGAATCCTTGAGCAACTAATCTAGCCTTATTCTTTAGTACCCTGCCAAATTCGTCTGTCTTGGCCTTATAAATCCATTTTAGTTTGATCAACATGACTTTATCTGAACATGGCACCAATTCCCAAACTTGTAGCCTTTCAAATTCATGAATTTCTTCTTACATTGCATCGATCCATGATTGTTCGGTCATTACTTGTTTAAAGTTCTTTGGTTCTACGGAAGTAAGGAAGGCATCAAAGTAACACCACATGGTGTCAGTTTTGAGTTGCTTTCTGGTGGAGACTGAGCGAGAAAGATCATCGATCATGTTTGCTATTGGATGATCTTTAGTCCATCTACCAATAAGTTCAAACGGAGTGTGGGATTGTCTTACATTATATGATAATCCTTGAGAAGTCGAGTCTTCATGAAGAAGGTCATGAAGAGGATCATCATGAAATAGTGGTGTTTTTGGTGATTCTTCAACATCTTGAGAAATAATTGGAGAATGTTCTTGTTCTTGTGATGGTGGGATACTTGTTGATGGTGCATCTTGGTCAATGGACGTAGACACAGGTAAATCAGCTATATCAACAGCTCTTGGTGCAGCAACTATTAGAACTGGAGAGACAGCAATAGTTGGAGGATTGAAGTATTCATCAAACAAGGGTTGGAACAAACTATCCTAATCATCTCTTTTTGGTGGATTACAAGGTTGTTGAGGAATAATGTTTGGTACGAGTCTTGAACTGGATGTTGTAGGAGTCATTACTTGAAGCCTGGGTCCTGAACCGAATTGTTCAAAAGCCATTGTTGTCAGCTCATCGAACGTCACATGAATAGTTTCTATAATTTTTCGGGTTCTCCTGTTATAGATTCTGAAAGCTTTGTTTGCTGGCGCGTAACCAACAAAAATACCAATATCGGCCTTTGCATTTAGTTTACCCAAATCCTCACTGTCATTGGTTGGATAACATAGTGAACCAAAAACATAAAAAAAATGATAAATCCGGATTCTTGTCGTGCATCAGCTCATATGAAGTTTTGTTGTATTGGAGACGAATCAAAGAACGGTTTTGGGTATAACAAGCTGTGTTGATTGCTTCGGCCCATAGAAACAGAGGAGCTTTTGAAAATATCAACATAGTGCGGGTAGCTTCCAGAAGAGTTTGGTTTCGTTGTTTGACAACGTCGTTCTGTTGAGGAGTGCGAGCAACTGAAGTTTGATGCGAAATGCTGACATTTTCATAAAAATCACGAAGAGTCTGATTGACAAATTCAGTTCCATTATCTTTTCTAACATTACAGACAGTGGCATTCAAACAAACTTGAATATTTTGATGCATTTGATGATAGCGTCAGGAGCTTCATCTTTTGATCTCAGAAATTTAACCCAAGTAAATCGAGAGTAATCGTCAACAATTACCAAGATATACTTTTTCTCGTTAATGCTCTCCACACGCATCGAGACACAAATATCCATATGCAAAAGATATAGTTTCTCTTAGTTAGTGTCCTTAGATTTGGGTTAATGAGAGGATTTCTTGCTTTTTCCTAATGCACATGCTGAACACAGATGATCTTTCTAAAATTTAAGCTTTGGAATACCTCGTGCAAGACCGTCTTTGGCTAGCTTGTTAAGAGTACTGAAGTTGAGATACGATAACCGACGGTGCCATAACCAGCTCTTAGTCTTTGAAGCTTTTGATAGAAGACAGATCGGAGAAGTCTTTAGCATGTCATCAAGAGAAATTGCGTACAAATTTGTGTCTCGGGAGCCTAAAAGTGGATCAACACCTTCTAAATTCCGAATAAAGCAAGTGTTTTTCCAAAATGTAACTTCAAGATCCGTGTCACAAAATTTTCCAATAAAAAACAAGTTATGTCTAAGCCCCTCAACATAATACACCCTTGAGATAATTACATTCCCATGCTGATAGTCACCATACCATAATATCTTTGCAACTTGGTCGTTTCTGAATTGAACAATTCCTAGAAATTTACTAACGAATTTCATGAGCTGAGAGCGGTTCCCTGTCATATGTTTTGAACATCCGGAGTCCAGATACCAGAGGAAGATCTAGACAACCTGTCATTGACAAGAGAAGAAGAAGATGGAACATCTGTAGCATTGGATCCCCACAAATGAGTGGATTCCGAGTTGTTAGCAATTTTAGATTCTACAATCTTAGCTTTTTTACTCGAACCTACTAATTTTATTTGTTTGGGTCTCCTACTATAGACTTTAATCTTTGGTTTTGGTGTTTCTAATGACTTATAAGTTGTTTCCTTAAGATGCACTATTTTCTTGGGAGTGATCCTAGTTAAAGGACACGAGTTACCAACTATAGTAAAAAATCTTCTTGTTGGTTTCCACTTATATCCTACACTTTACCCGTAGGTTTCCAAGCTTTTCTCATTTTATTTCTTTTAGATTTAGATTTCGAACGCACATTTACATCATTCACAAATTCAACAAGACACATATCATGATTAGCATCTGATTCGTATAGAATCTAACACACGTAAAAATATAATATATAATACTATGGAAAATTACCACTTTACCCTTGAGGACAAAGGCAAAAAGGAAATTCTTCAAAATATATATAAGATAATACGTATATTAACCGGTAAGTGATTACCGGGTCGTATCCCAAAGAAATGTGAATTGATACCCTCGATTCAGTTTGGACAATGTTATGAATGATTTTCAACTTTTTGAATGATTTTCTATGACTAAAAACAATTAAAACAATTAAATGCAAGTAAAATAACTAAACACGCGGACGGAAAACGGAAATGACAAAATAAACTCTAATTAACACCTTAACCTAGAATTTGAATTAAAAATCTACTTCTATGAGTAAAAATAAAGGGATTTGCAAAATTTGAAAACTTAACGATAAAATTGAAAGAAATCACAAAAACGAATAACGGGAATCGAAAACCGAGCCCTAAAAGCTAAAATGCTCAAAAATAAACTTACAAGAGCCAAACTAATTTTCCTACGTTCTAAATGATAAAAGAAAATTTTCCTAAAAAAGATTATATTTTTTTGATATATTCTATTATTTTATAATTTTTTAAAGTTTTTAATGAAAATAAATGATTAAAAATACTAAATGAACTATAAAAATTCTAGAAAAATTACAGAAAATAGCTTATACTAATTAAAACCTAGGAAAAATAAGCCCGAGATCACAGCTTATTAAATAAGCCACGAAATAAGCTGGAACAGCTTATAAGGCTTATTGGGCCAAAACAAGTACAAGAATTAAATAAAAGGAAATGCTCTTGGATGAGCTAGTGAAGCAAATTGGTAAGTCGTGTGTGTTGTGTGGGAGAGGTCACGGGTTCAAGTCAGAGTAACACCTTTTTTATTTTTGAAAACTCAAAAGAACAAAGTTGTAGATGACAACTTTTTAAGCTACTTTAACAAAGCACCTACTAGCTGAAACTCAAAAATAAGCACTCAAAAAGCTTATGAAGCTGCTGCCTCAGAAAGTGAGCTTTTGAGCTCCAAAAAGCTAATTTTCACTTATAAGCTTGCACACAACTCATTTTAAGCTCAAATTTGAAAACAAAAACTGTCCTAAAAGCTAATGATGTTATAGTTTCTTATTTGAAAAGCTACTTAAGCTAAAAACCTATAAGCTATCTAAAATTAGATGATCTAAGAGGCAACTTAGAATTTGTGACTAAAAACTCAAATCTATTTAAGCTATAAAGCACATTAATGCTAAGAAAGAAGCTGAGCTATTTGACAACTTATCCTACAACCTTAAAAGCATAATTAATCAAACATAAAACTGGATCTTAAAAGCCTAAAACTCTAATTTTAAAAACTAAGTCTAGTTACTACTTGTTTTGTTTTTTTTAAGGACTTTTAAAAACTTTAGAGCTAATGTACCCTAGTAATTAAAGCTATAAATTGAACATTAACTAGTCCTATATCTAAACTATGAGCCTACTCAATTTTAAAACCTAAAACTTAGTTAAACTAGCTTAAATGCAAATGAAAAGGAAAGCAGTAGTAACTGCAGTTACTACTGCTGATGCAATTGACCAAAGGGACAAAACAATTTGCATGTAACAAAGTTGGTTAATTCTACACTAGACACACTCAATGAGTGTGTCTAAACTCTTAACAAGCAATACACGCCAAGAAAGGCTAGGTTCAAATTTTCTTACTAGCTAGGAATTGAAAACCTCCCCTGGTGCAGGAACAAAAGATTAAGCCTCAAAATGATATTAAGCTTAAACTAATCCTACAAACCTGCTCAAAACCTAATCAAATTTGAAAATCAAACTAACCAAAATAAATTGCACAATTCAGTTTGACTTTAAGAGGTCAAACTGCATTAATCCAAACACCCCTTAATTAAACATATATTAATTTAAGCTTGGAGATTTAAAATCTAGTTAACAAAACTTATTAACCAGATTATGCACAACTTATAGCAAGCCTAATAAGCAATCCCTAAGCATACAATAAGCCATAAATAGTAAGTTACACTAATTGAACTATTATTTTGGATTTTCTATATTTATGGACAATTTAGAAAATATTAATATAATAAAAAAAAGATCTACACTATATTAGCTAAAAGCAGATAAAAAGACATGAATAATAAGCACATTAAGACATTATAAAGGACAAATAAGCAACTAGATAGAAAATTAAGCAATTAACAAGCAAATTAGCAAAGCTTCACTATTAATATTTAAGATAGGAAACTAAATGAAGAACTTACAATGGCCTTAGTAAAACAAAGGCTTAAGTGCACAGTGAAGCTTATCAACAGCCTTGTCTTTATCAAGGATAAGCCAGTAAAAGACCATGAAGCTCTCCTTACAACACCTTCCATAAGCTTCTAAATCTAATAATCCAAGGTAATTAAGCTGATTTTAAGGTTTAAGTGATTAAAATGAACAATGTAGCTCAATCACAACTTATAACCTTGTAGAGCTTATAAGAACTTATGAATCCGTACACTATCACTAGAGCTTATAGAGAGCTCGTAACACTTTTATAAAAGAGAACTTAAATTTTATTAACTGAAAAGCTTGATTACATTATTTAAAAGGAAATTACAAGAGATTTAATGAAAAATTATATTAAGCTAACACTAAAAGCTAAAGCTAAATTTTTTACTAAAACTTAAAAGCTAAAAAAAAGTAGTATGTGTGTGTGTGTGAAGTGTGAGTTTATTTATAGCTCGCCAAAGAAGATTCTAGCCCCAAAGTTTGTTAGATCATCCTTCAATCTCAACCATTCTTTTTCTTTAATCATTGGAAACACCATCTCATTCGTTAGATCACTTTGGTAATCACACGGATTGCCTACGTGGAAATCCGTGTGATGTGACACTTTGTGTTTCTTCTGAGTATGATTCTAGTGTAGAATCCCATCTCTCTTGTGCTTTCTCACATTAGCCGTGATCCTCACTTTGTGGGTTTAGCCAATAGGATGCGTTTGATGACGACTTATCTCTGCCAACGTGTACTTTAACACTTCAATTTCCAATCTTAGCCTTTAATTTGTAAAACCCCTTTGATTTGACCCGTGGGTAAAACGTAGAAGACAATGGATAGTAAAAAAAGACTTTCGTGCCATTTTACTTAAGGGTGTGTTTGTTATTTATTTTGACAGAGAGAGGGGTGGGCTTTGACTGGGTAAAGGTAGTTTGACTTGGGCCTTAAACAAAAGATTTTGGGTTGTGGGTTGTATAAGGGAAATGGGATAAGGGTAACCGGGTTTAGTCTTAATAACAAAGATAACAAGTGTTAACTTTTATAAATAAAAGTTAACGACCGTTAGGACTTTTAAGGATTATTTTTGTGAATTGGTTTATAAATGAGGGACTGGTTTGGTAACTTTGGATTTGTCTTTTTGTGTTTTTGACCAAGGGTTGACTGAGGGTTGACCACTGCTAACTTTTTGACCTTTTTGTAGAAAACTTTTGGCTTTTTGTGTGCTCTTCCGTTCCCGTGTTCGTGTTTATCCGGTTTTGACCATTTTCTCGTGATTTTTGCTTTATCCGTACCTACACAATCACAAAGACAAAACAAGCAATATTCAAGCATTTAAAGCACAATTTTGTCTTTTTAGGGTTATTTTTGATATAAAATGGATATGTGTTTTCACACATATCAAAATTCCCCAAACTAAGCGATTGCGTGTCCTCACGCAATATTATATGCCTTATAACCAAATACCTCAAAACTTCCCCAAACTAAACCTTTGAAAAGTAGCAAAGATTTTTGTAGAAAAATTAAGAAATCACAAGTTATAAAACACCCCTATTTCCCATTTTAAAACTTTTTTATTTTTTTTTTCATTTTTTCATCATTTTTTTTATTTTTTTTATTTATTAATAATATAATTGAGATTATTTCAACTTTCGTTATTTTCATAACTGTTAGGGATCATAGAACAAGATGCATTTCGATTCCGAGAATGCCCCAAAAAGGATAAATTCATCGTTCCCAACTTTTCACTTATCCAAACCAAGCTTAAAACAAAATCACAGCTAAATATCAGTAAGGATGCTAACACTACTCATATTTGCAACTTGTGAACCTTTTACTCCCGACATTTATTATATCTTAAGTGAATGTGCTATCTTGAATTTCAACCATGGATCAACTTTTTGCAACATACTATGCTTTACGTTCCACCTTAGAATAATGAGTTTAAAGGCGAGATCATCCCATGTAGCGACTTTCGTCTCGGCACATCCCAACCTTGCGGCTAAGTGACCAGGCTTTTGACACCCCACAAAGACTAGTATCGGGACTCATGGACCTTAGGTTTCAAAAACTCTCAGGCTTCCCGAATATTCATGGCTTATAAAATAGAATAGTCAAAGTGCAAAAGCATATTTGAACTTAACAAAAAGAAGTCAATTATTAATTCAAGCTTAATTATCTAGACATTTATGCAATTGTAACCCTCGACTTTTTAGAAGGCTGCAACATCGGTTGTGAGCCGGCAAGATGCATCAAACTTTTATCAGTCTCGGATCTTTATTCTTATTATGGGCTTTCTTTAGAAGACTACCACATCGGTTGTGAGCCGGCAAGAGGTAGTAAACTTTTATCAGCCCACAACTTTTATTGTTATATATATTTTTTATCATTTTTTTTTTTTTTTTATTTTTTTATTTTTTTTATATATTTAAGACTTCTTTTTGAAAAATTCAAGTATAAATTTGAACTAAGACTAAAACTTTTGATATATATTATAAAAATTGTTGATTTAAGTTTTAATCTCCAAAAACAACACGTATATTAATCCGATTAAGAGCTTATGGGAGAAAAAGCAACAAGTTACATACATGAGCTCTTAAGATTTCTAAATAATCTTTGTTTAGCATCCTACTCATACTTAACTTTATCATTTTTCGTTCTTCGCTTATTAGCGAACGCTTAGCCTAAAAGTTAAGGAACAAGCTAGAGCTCAACACGCTCGATCGGGTCAAAATTTACTCTTATTCTTACCCATCAAGAAAGTCAAAATTATGACAAAAACACTTATTTTATTTTTGAATTTTTTTAAAATTTTCATATTTTTTGAACATTTGGTGGGAAAACGGGGTACGTGAGAACAAAACAATAAGTAGGTAACATCAAATCGATAGATTCCCTCTCCAAACTAAAACAAAACATTGTCCTCAATGTTTAAGGCGGGTCTCTACGCAAATCTAAGCCGTTTATTAATTATGCAAAGATAAACGTGAATCGATAAGATGAAAGGATATCGGATTTCCCCAAACTAATTGCAAACAAAGGATAGGAAGCTCGATCGAACCGGGACAAAACACCGAACACGAGAGTCTTTAGAAAATTTGGGTCAATCCTGCAAACAATCATAAGTACAAACAACAAACACAAAGAACGGAAGAGTACAAGCCTCCTCACAACACATTAGAATCTAAAAAGAAAAATAGAAAATGGATAAGCATGGGGTGCCCCCCACGAAGCGCTTTGTTTTTAGTAACCGAGTCACATAGCTTGACTCGATCCCTGAATTCATTTGTCCTTAGGGAGAGCAATAAGAAACTTCCATTGAAAACACCACCGGCTCTAGATAAGAAAAATGAAAAATGAAAATGCCGGGGTCAAAAATAAGATCCTCACTACTGAAAGAAAGAATAACAGGAGAATCCTCGGGGTAGGTGAAAAATGGGAGAAAAATCCAAATGACAAATATGAAGGGATTGACATCTTCAACATTTAGGGATAAAACAATTTGGTTAAAATCTTCGTCATGTACATGCCGTATCGGCTTAAGAATTTAAAAGCAAACCGACGTGTGGTTCCGGCGGAGGACGAGGAGATGATGGATCAAGAATAGATGACTCATTTTCAGGGAGGAAAGTAGAATTATCTTCATCTTCGGAATCACCATTTTCAACACCTGGTGGAATTAAATCATCTGGAACGAGGAATATATCGATCTCTTCTTGAACGGGTTTACTATCCTCAACGGGGATTGAACTTGGATGAACATTTTCCTGTGACCGGGAAGTTAAAATCTCATAAAGCACTGTCATAAGACTAAGATATTCCTCATGCTCTCTAGCAATCCTCGAAGGACGTGTAATGATTTCTCCAGCGAACTCATGGTGAAGAGGATCACTCCTTGGAGAAAAAGTAATCGAAGTATTATGGATGGATTCATTTTGTTTTGGTTCATGATCAAAAATCACTTCGGGAGCGATATTATGGGTGGTATCATCACTAAGCAAATTATCAAGAAAAATTATGTCTCCTTCTGAATCGAAATATCCTTCCTCAAAATTAGAAGAAACTTCCATGGCTAGAAAAGCATCGATCTCATCAATATCGACTTCTGGATCAGAACACTCAACCTTATCGGACAAAGGTATGTTAAGGAAAACTGGCTCATCGGAATTTGAAACGTTGGAGTTCTCGTTTTCGTCATCTTCTACCATCTCGTTAAAGAGAGGATTTACGTTGCTAGAGGTGAAGTTATCATCAAATTCGAAAAGAGGGTTTGAATAAACTTGAAAATTTTCTTCATGAACACCTTTTTTAAGAAGAGTGAGTTCATCGGCGAACTCCTCAAGATTATCACTAGTCTTCACCGGAGAAGAACTAGGAGGAAGAGCATCGGAATGATTAGTGGTACTGCCACTAAATGGCTCATCTTTCGAAAAATCAATGATAGAAATAGCATGAGCAAATTGCTTATTCTTGCTTTTCTCAGATTTTTCAGCATAAAAGACAAGTTCATCGCTTCCTACTCTTAATGTTAATTTTTCCTCGTATAAATCAATGAGAGCTTTTGCAGTGCGAAGGAAAGGTCTCCCTAAAATAATAGGCACTCTCGGGTCTGGTTCAAAATTAACCACAACAAAATCAGCAAGAAAAGTGAAACCATCAACTCTAACTACAACATCCTCGGCTATACCCATTGGGTGCGTAACGGAACGGTTAGCAAGCTCGAGTGTCATTCGGGTGGGTTTCAAAGCTCCAAGCCCAAGTTGCTTGTAGATAGAATGAGGCAAAAGATTTATGCTAGCTTCGGAATCGGCTAAAGCATTTGTCCTATCAAGTTCTTGTAGAGCACACGGAATAAGAAATTTTCCTGGATCTTCGAGCTTCTCGGGAACTTTGTTCAAGATGATGGCAGAACATTCAGCATTTACGGTTGTGATGGCGATTTCCTCAAGTTTCTCTTTGTTTCTCAATAAAGTGCTTAACCATTTGTTGAATTTTGGCATTTCGATGAGAGCATTTTTTAAACCAATTTCTAAACGGAGTTGTTTAAACAACTTCATAAACCTGCTCTACTGAGCACTGGGTGTATCTTTCTCTCTTACTTTCATCCTCTCGGGGTATGGAAGTTTAGGCTGATATGAATTAGGCTCTAGAGAATTAGGCTCTTGAACAGTTTTCTTAGCCTTTGGTTTTGGAATTTCAATAAAAATGGAATCATGATCCTCCGGAAGTGGGACTTCTACGGTACTTTCTGAACTTGGTTTTTGCACTTTGTCCATTGACGTCTCTGGATTTTGTTCGAGTTCCTTTAGAGGAGTAGAAACAACGGAAGTAGGAACAAGAGGAGGTGAAGGTCCTTCACAAGTTTTACCACTTCGTGTGGTGATAGCATTAACATGCTCGCGAGGGTTAGTTACGGTTTGACATGGAAGAGTACCTGAATTCGAAGACGAAGCGGTATTGGAACTTATGAACTTATAAAGCATTTCCGTTAAATTTGTCATCTGATTTTGTAAACCTTGGCCTTGATTTTGCATATTCCTTAACACTGCATCATTAGCCTTGACATAATTCTCAAGCATTCACGAGGCATCTTATCCAAAAAATTTCCACTCGCAGCAGAATTCAACGAA
>BQNB010202517.1:0-10830 GCA_026074375.1 Tanacetum coccineum
CATCTTCCATAGCTTCTGCATAACACTCGGGCTCTCCCCCATCAGTGAGTAAAACATACTCATTTGCAGAATAGCGTGTGAAAGGATGATGATCTCTAGTATTCTTTCTTGTGTTCATCTTCCATAGCTTCTGCATAACACTCGGGCTCTCCCTCATCAGTGAGTAAAACATACTCATTTGCAGAATAGCGTGTGGAAGGATGATGATCTCTAGTGGACCGCCTAAGTGGAACAAACGGTGGCATATGCACTGGCAACTCAGGATGAACGTCTTCATCTAGGTTTGGTTGCTCTTGAGCATCAACATCATCAGCACCATGTTCTTCATCATTTTGTTCTTCATCGTTCTGAATATCATCTCCAAACTGTGCATCAAAATGTTTTGGAGGAACCGGATCTAAGTCAATAGGATCATCATTATGCTGAGGAATTGTCTCCTTCTCAGTCTTCTCAAAATCTTTCAAAGTTTGATCTTCGTCAAACTCTACATCTCGGCTGCGAACAAGTTTCTTTTGTACTGGGTCATACAACCTGTACCCAAGTTCATCTTGACCATACCCGAGGAACACACATGGCTTATTCTTCACATCAAGCTTTGATCTTTCATCTTTGGGAATATGCACAGATGCCTTACATCCAAAGACTCGTAAATGATGGTATGAAACATCTTTGCCGCTCCAAACCCTGTCAGGAACATCAAAACGCAAAGGAACACAAGGGGTTAAATTAATAACATGTACCGCCGTATTCAAAGCCTCACCCCAAAAAGAAGCAGGCAACCCTGCATGTGAAAGCAAGCATCTGACTCTCTCAACCAAAGTTCTATTCATCCGCTCTGCTAAGCCATTTAACTGTGGTGTCTTCGGTGGAGTCTTTTGATGCTGAATTCCATGCTCTCTACAATACGCGTCAAAGGGGCCAATGTATTCACCTCCATTATCACTTCGAATACATTTAAGTTTCTTCCCTGTCTGCCTCTCAACTAAAGCATGAAACTGCTTAAACACATCCAATACTTGATCTTTAGTCTTCAAGGTATATACCCAAACCTTTCTTGAGTGATCATCGATGAAAGTGACAAAATATGAACACCCACCAAGTGTTTTAGTCTTCATGGGACCACAAACATCGGAATGTACCAGATCAAGTATGTTCTCCATTCTGAAAGGAGAACGACTCTTAAAAGCAAGTCTAGTTTGCTTTCCTGCCAAACAGTGAGAACACTTTTTCAAGTTGATATCATGCACACCAGATAACACATTCTTCTTAGAAAGAATAGACATTCCCTTTTCACTCATGTGACCAAGTCTCTTATGCCATAACTCGGTCATATCATCATTGTCTACAGCATTGATAATGCTCTTGGATATCTTCGGATTAGTCATGTATAACTTGGATTACTTTTTTCCTCTTGCCACAATCAAGGATCCGAGTGTTACTTTCCACAAACCATTACCAGAACTGTTGTGGTAACCATCTTCATCAAGAAGACATGTTGAGATAATATTGAGTCTCATATCTGGGACATGTTTTACATTATGCAAAACCAATTTCATCCCCGTGTCAAACTTCAAGCAAATATCTCCAATACTAGCAATCCTTGATAGCCCAGTATTACCCATCCTAACAACATCGAAGTCACCTGGTGTGTAAGATGAATAATAATCTTTTCGTGTTACAACATGGCACGTAGCACCACTGTCAAGAATCCAACTCGAATCATCATTAGCAAGGTTAACCATATCATAATCATAACAAACAAAGAACTCATCTGTGGTGGTATTTACTTCAGTATTGTCATCACCATCATCATCTTTCTTGTGTTTATTCTTCTGGTTGTTATACTTTTTCTTCTTGTTCTTTTTTTTAACTGTCTACAAAACTTCATCGTGTGCCCCTTTTTATGACAATGATAACATTCAACATCAGCAAATTTTCCTTTGCTGGAACTACTACGATGATTACCTCTGTTACTCACTCTGCTTTGACTTCTCTCCCGCCTTTCTGTGACCAAGACATCTGACTGTGAAGAAGAACCTTGTGACTTTCTTCTCGTTTCTTCATTCAGAATACTACCTTTAGCCAATTCCATGGTGATAACACCATCTGGTGCAGAGTTGGACAAAGATGTCCTAAAAGTTTCCCAAGTATCCGGTAAAGTACCAAGAAGCCACAAGCCTTGAATCTCATCTTCAAACTTGATACCCATACCTGCAAGCTGATTTATAATACCCTGAAACACATTTAAGTGATCGGTAATAGGGGACCCATCAGTATACTTTAATCTCATCATTTGCTTGATTAAGAACAACTTGTTGTTTCCAGTTTTTCGAGCATATAACTGTTCAAGTTTGTTCCAAAGAGTACGAGCATGCGTCTCCTCACAAATATGGTTCAAAACATTATCATCAACCCACTGCCTAATATAACCACAAACCTGTCTATGCAAAATAGTCCATTCTGCATCTGTTTTGTTCTCAGGTTTCTCAGTACTAAAAACAGGCAAGTAGTAGTCTTTCACATAAAGGAGATCTTCCATCTTCCCTTTCCAAACATGATAATTAGAACCATTCAAATTAACCATCCTACTTGTATTAGCTTCCATCGTTCAAACAGGTAAGTCCCCAACCAAGAGCCTACAGCTCTGATACCAATTTGACGGGTAAAGTGCAATGGGTCACAACGGTATAAACACAAATGCGGAAGCAAAACCTTCGTTTGACAGCACTTACCCAAACCCGTATGAACCTATGAGGAAGTAAACAAATAAGGCAAACTAAAAGCAACTCTAACCAGCCCCCAAACAATATCAAATCAACCAAATCAGCAGGTATTAAAGATAATCAAACACACACCAAGAACACCAAGCTTTTAGCGTGGAAAACCCCAAAGTGGGTAAAAACCACGGGACACCTAGTGCCGCTTAAATCCACTATCAAGCAAGAGAGGTACACAAAGTCTTCTCTAGATAACACTAGAGGCATACAACAATCATCATAATCTTGGAATCAATATCAAGATATATGGCAACAAACAAAGAACAAGAAAGGAAGAATATCACCAAACAACTTGCAATCTGCCCGGGTAAGAAACAGAACTTCCAGGCCTCAAAATCAAGATCCCAACGGTCAAAAGCTTCCTTTATATGCAAGGAAGCTTCAGTCCAAAAATCGTGATGATCCGACGTTGCAAACTCCGGGGATCGACGAAACACTGCTGCTGGGTTTTGGGTGATAAGAACTCCGAAAATCTTCTTTTTTCTTTTCTTACTCTCTTCTCTCTTGTTTTTCACACTTTATAATGAGCATAAGGATGCCCTAAATAAGGACTAAATGGACCCAAGATGGGCCCCAATGTGTTGGGCTCTTAATCCTCATGGACTAAGAAAATACCCAACAGTTTCTACTATAGTAGTTTTGGATTTATCCAAGGTTACTAATCTTAATACAACCTAAAGGAGCTCAAGATCTTTTCATGGGATCAACACACCCCTTAGAATTACGGTTCACAAAAGCTGACAAAGTTGAAGATAATATAAATGCATAACACTTACCAAATAGATATTGGCATTGCTAGCCATTATGATGTTTGCTTCTTTTGAAAGGTGTGTTCCCTAATTAGTCGTGTGCCAATATTTTCAAGAATGTGAATTACCACTGAAAAAAGCAATGTAATGCTAAAATATGTAGGATTATACTTACTCGTGCACATACACAACATCAACTATGCTATATGGTTTATTTAAGTCAGTTGTTATAAAAACATATGTTACCAAAATCATAAAACGCCATCACAAACTTGGTTAAAAAACTGTAGATATGGCACATAACAGTTCGTATTAAAATATATGCCCATGATTCTTTAATTTAAATAACACATACCGTGGAAACAACACATTCAATGTTAATACAGACCATCCCAAAATTATCATTTACGTACCCATTAAGGCATATAATTTCTCATCAAATGCTTATCACTTCAAACTTGGTACTATATATTAATAGTGTGTTTCTAAACTTGATAGCTTTCGATTAGAACACATCCCGTGACAGTCTTCAAATTTTAAAAATAGCTAACCTTTTACTCCTTTAAGATGCAAATTTATCCGTAGATGGCAAAGCAACAATGCTAGACATGTCCAATGCAAGTGTCTCGCCACCTCAAGATTTTTCTGCCCCACTAACATCAGAAAGAAAAAGAAGTAAACAAAATAGGTTAAGGAAAATATTGAAAAGCATATTCAAACATAATGGAATTTAAAAGGATCCAATAATACTATTATAAATAGCATATAAAATCCATCCCCAACTATGAACGCCAAGCATTGCTTTTGTCTTAAGAATCCTTACAAACATCATAAGAATGTCATTGGAGTGCCACGGTATGTCAGGAAAGAAGTTCTTTCCCTGAGCAATGGAATCTCACCTCTACATCAGGTACAACATCACGTGCGCTCGGATAGAAAGTGTTACTGATCTTCTCATAACTAATGGAGCAAAGGAATGGAAAATATACATGGCATAAAATTTGACCACCAAACTTCGCTAAGTCAATCTGCAGCACATTAAATTGGAATCTAAGTGAATATGTCAACTTAAAATTAATTAAAAATTTAGGATAATACGAACAGGGAGGATTCTTGCTAGAGATGGTGCAACACTGCCAACAAATCCATCACACTTGGATCCAACGACTGCCTCGAGATAAATTAGTTTTGCCTGCATTTTCCCCTGTAAATTTTCTCTAATGAAACTTTCTTTAACCAACAACAACCTTGAAAAACCTTAAACTCATAGATAAAATTTATCAAACGGGAGTACTATAATATGAGCTCTTATCAAATCTACTATGATACATAAGGTAACCTATCACATCCTAAAAATCAAAAGAATCCAAACTTTACCAACAATCAAAATCTAATTGATCATCTAAAACATTTATTATTTATATACAAATTGACAAAATATGTAAACAATGATTGAACATATCTTATAATTTGGGAACTAAGAAACACGGAGATGAATTCATTCATCTGATAACAATTCACAAAAAGAAGGAGAATACGATTAAAAAGAATCGACTGTAGTTTATTACCTATATTAAACTGATTGTGTGCACCAATTGGATCAACCACGTCAAATGATAAACCCTATGTGATGTTGTACCAAACTTGATCTTTAAACCCATTAATCAAAACATAATATCAATAGATTGATTGTAAGGTTTTTATTTGTTGAAATAGAATACTTATGAATAGTTTTTTTGAAAGTATCGTAAACTGACTTTGGTGAATTGAATGAAATCACGTTGATTGTGATAATCGACTTCAATGATTTAGGGTTGGGTACTCGGTCCTTTTAATCTAGGTTTTGGTAGAGAGAATTGGGTAATTGTTTTTTCTTTTTAGTTTTAAACAAGCAAGCAGCATTACCCGCGCGTTGCTGCGGGACGTTAATTTTTCGTGCGTTGTTGTGGGTCATTAATTTTTTTTAGTGCGGGTTTATTTTTTTTGTCTCATGTTTAATAGTTTGTTTTTTGCTTATATGGGCTTATGTGTTAGCCTCATGTTTACTGCAGGGAATTTTTTTTATTGTATTTTGTGTGGGTTTATTTTTCCGGTCTCATGTTTAATTGTGCGGGTTTATTTTTCTGTATCATGTTTATTAATTTTTTTTCCTTATATGAGTTTATGTCCCGCGCATTGTTGCGCAGCGGTAAATTTTTTTTATTATTATTTTGTTATTTTTTTTCGAATTTATTTTTTTGTCTCATGTTTAAATACATCTCCAATTAAACTTCACTAATTACATATTTCCCCAACCAAATTTTTAAATAACAAATATACCCAATTTTGTCTATATAATTCTCATATTTACCCATATCATCTATATTATTTTTAAAACTAACTTAAAATGTGACCATTCTACCCCTTTTCTATTCATCTCCGGTTAAACTTCAATCAATAAATACGTCAGTTTATCAAATCAGATTAACAGCTATCGAACATTATATGAAACAAAATAACATATTAATACTTGATGTTGGTTAACTTTTACAACCACATATTCGTTTACAAATATTTTAAGTTGTTAAGCACCTGATAACTATATTTTTTTAATTTATTGACCATCTCACACTATATTGGATGATATGAACGACCATCACTCACATGAATGTATTTTGAATTTTTCATATTGATTAAGAAAATCTCATGCAACTAAGGCCTAAAGCCACACACAAACGCATTTGTCACTGATAAACTAGTCCATTGACAAGCTTACCGGTCAATCGTTTGGTTCATGAGTATAAAGAGGAATGACGGTTGATTCAAGGGAAATCATATCATAAAAAGACTCAGAGTATCACTGAGTTAATATAAATTATACTATAGTATTAAAGAGCAAGATTTGAATCCCAAGGCACTCATTAATGCTTACCATTAAAATCCGGGTTGACCCACCGGAAAACCCACGGGTTCCGGCGGCTCCCGGCGGTTTCCGGTGGGTTGACCCGGCCCGACGTTTTTTTTAACATTTTCAAAAGCCCCCCCCCCCTCCCACGCTCTTTTTATTCGTTTTTTCCCTTTTTTTTTACTTTTTTTTGTTTTTTTTCTAAACATTAAAAAAAAACCCTCATGCTTTTTTTTATTCGGTTTTTTTTTCAAACATTTAAAAAAAAAACCCGAGCTTCGCAGCGGAGAGCGGGTTTACGTTTTTTTAAACATTTTTAGACCCCCCCAACACTCTTTTTATTCGTTTTTTCCCACATTTAAAAACTCGCGTTTCCGCGGTGGAACGCGGGTTCAAAACCTCGTTGATATGAAAATGGGGAAATTTGTAATTTAAAATTCTGGTTGGGGAAATATGTAATTTTTGATGTTTAAATGGGATATATGTAATTCCTCTTAGTTTTTTTTATATGAGCTTATGTGTTGGGCATGTTTAAAGCTTTGTTTTTTTTGGCTATATGGGTTTTTTTTTAAATATAATTTTATGGGATTGAGGTAAATATGTGTTATATATTTGGGCTTATGGTTTTAGTGGCGTAAAATGACACCGTTCAATGCAATGTAGAGTTGTATGTTTGTGACTCTGTCGATTATTTTAAAGTTGAATCGGTATTCTTGTAATATTTCCCCCCTATTTTGTAAATAAAAAAATTTTTGGGCCGGCCCAAAGTGGGAGCCAAATATTGTAGCAGTAGCCCAGTACTGTAGCTATTGTTACTTGCTCTTTAGGATATATGATAATTACACCATAGACCTTTAAATATTTTTGTTTAACCCCGCCTTCCCATACCTTTTTATCTTTCAATTTTTGACACATGTATGTTTTAACATAAATTTTTTTAAAACGAATTCATAAATTCTTTTGTCAAATAAAGGAAATATTTAGATTTTTAATAAAAAAATACTTAAAATTAAAAATAATAATTAGGAGAATGTTCCTAAATAAAGAAACAATCTTTTTTTTTAAATACGAAAATTCTTACTTTACGTTTTCCTTGACAAAGACATCTTATTCTATAATTCAGAAATCAGCTCGTCTTTGCCTCCAATACAACAACAGAAGTTGCTCGAGATGAAACTGGATATCACGGCGCGATATAACTTAGATTATTAGTTTAAGTTATCTGAATAATTATGTTTTAATTTTTATTGTCATGTTTTTATTTTATTTGAATAATGAATGTATTGCGTTTTAATTTATTATGTAATGTTTTTATTATTAATGAAATTTAATTTGGTTGTTAAAAAGTTTGAAAAAAAAATGTAGGTCGACTTGTAGTGGCAAAAAGTCGCATTTAGATCGCCGGAGAGAGAAAGGTGATGTGTCACCGAAAAGTGCAGCTCGCGACCCACGACCATAGTGACCAACCTTATGGATTGAAGTGACATGTCATAGGTTATGCAATATAATTTATAATAATAGTTTTAGTACCTGCAAGTCTACAGGTTAGGGATGGTCCATATAACTTTGTTTCTTTGTAAGGTTTTGACTTACTACTAAATACAGTACTAATTAGAGCGTTGGTGATGGAAACCAATTTGAAAGCAAGCCTTAAAATAACTTGTAAGTTTTTTATTCCTAGCTAAGTCATAAATTTTAGATGTGAATACAAAGTATAACCTACTATTCATTTTAAGAAATAATTTCAAAATCTTTGCCACTAGTTAAGTTGAATACAAAGTGTTGATGTAATTAGAGCTTTAAGGATTTAACTTAACCCGACCCGATTCTTAATGAGGGACGCTAAAAACCAGATATCTCAACATGTTGTGTAATGCATCTTATTTTATTCGCTCCTGTGATTACATTTTCTAGATCCGCCACTGATCACATACATAATTGTGGTGTGCACGTCACTCATTATTGCGTGGATATCGCCTCCCTAATTATAACTCATACGGTTATAGTTAGCGAAACCAACATATATATTCAAATAAATTTGCTTAGCATTGCAAAATTTGTATGCGATATTCATACACTCCAACATCATATTTTATCTTATGTTACACTGAGATACATTGGAAAATCCGTGTTTTACATGTCGAAAATATCATAGTCGAGTCAACAACAACTTGACATATACAAAGTTCTAAGAAATCGACTCTATGATATATAAGTCTAACATAACTTTGGCAGGAAGTAATGAATTACCGATAAGTTAAAAATTTCAAACACTCGGTTATTTTAGGCAAATTTCAAAGAAATTTCGATACGGATAAGAACGAGAAAATGAATTCGCTTTCAAGTTTTTTTTTCAATTCATACACGTAAACAAAAATAATCCAAAAGTAGCAAAATCATTTTAGTAAAAACGTTAAACGGATGTGGTTTCCTTGTTCGAATTATTCTCTTGACTCAAATATATGCGACATCACCCGGTTAATCTCAAAAAACGTGTGTCACCATAGGATTAATATTCAGAACGAGCATTGTGATGAGCCCAAAACAGAGACCATAATGGATGAGGTACACAGTACCGTTCAAATCCGACCTCTGTTTGAAGAATTGACCTCTGATAAGTCTATGCAAGACATAATTCTTCACCAAATTCGTCATGGCATGGTTAATTCTTCTCGCTTATCAGTTTATCTTGACCTATTTCCTCCTGAGGATAATTTTGAATCCCTCTCATCTGATTAGATAAAAGATAAGAAGTTACATTTTGGGCACTTTTACTTTATACTTGTTGTCATTTCTTTGTAACTAATAATAAGTTTTAAATAAAACTATTAAATAAATGTAATTTGAAATTTATTGAAAATTTGTTTTAAAAAATGGTGTCTGTAACATAAACAAAATAGAGACATGTTTTTACCTACACACTAGTGTCTTTGATTGTGTAAAAAACACAGTTATTTTATAAAAAAAGTTGTCTATAACATAAACACATAAAGACATGTTGTTACATATACACCAGTGTCTTTTATTGTGTAGAAATAGTGGTTTGCATCCCAAAAAACCAATTTCTATACAATTTCTATTATGAAAACTTATTTTTTCAAGAAAACCTATTTTCATTCATTCTTTTCCCACTAGTTTTTTGTCATAAAGATAGGGTTTTACATAACCAATGTTTTTTTTTTGGGGGGGTATTTATAGCCTTTTGTGTAGTAGTGAACTGCAGGGAGCTCAAAGGGATCGTGAAGCTGAGCTTTTTCAAGTTAGTAACGATGATGCTGTAGTGGCTCAAAGACAATTGAGGAACAAGCAACCAGAAGAAAATACAAACACGGATTGCTTGGTAAAGGAGCAAAAAAAGGTACACCTTGGGATAAAAGTGAGGGCAAACATTACGATAACAGGAGTACCTGGTCAAGAGGGTGCAGAGGGTAATGTTGCTGAAAAGAAGAAAGTGAAGGAGTCTATGAAAGCTGGTCTAGGGAAATTACTGAAGTACAATGCCTGGTCGATAAAGTGGTCCCCGGTTCGAGGTTCCAGCATGAGGAAAAGATGCTGAGTATCGGTTATGTTTAAGTGTTACTCCTAAGGTGGAAATTATAGGAATATTAGGAGTAAATTTAAACATAGGTTAGGGGGTTACGTGTACACTGTAATTTAGATTAGGAATAAACTATAACTAGGATTAGTTAATCTTGCCTTGCAAGGCAAGGAGTTTCCTATTCGAATTAGAAAAGTATTTTACCCCCTCATCCCTATAAATAGAGATGAGGGGGGATGCTAGTCATTCATTCTTCTTCCTCGTTGTAATAGCTTTATTAGGGTTTTTAATAAAGGTTTGGTACGAGGGGATAACATGTGCATATTCTTGTCGGTTCTTTATAGTCTCTCGTGTTCGCTACTTGTGCTCGATACACCGATACTCAACATCTTTTCCTCATGCTGGAACCTCGAACCGGGGACCACCTTGTCGACCAAGCATTGTACTTCAGTAATTTCCCTAAATTAGCTTCCATAGACTCCTTCACTTTCATTCTTTTCAGCAACATTACCTTCTGCACCCTCTTGACTAGGTACTATGGTTACCGTAATGTTTGCCCCCACCTTTATCTCAAGGTGTACCTTTTCCTGCTCCTTTACCAAGCAATCCATGTTTGTATTTTTTTTCATGTTGCTTGTCCCCCAACCGTCTTTGAGCTACTGCAGCATCATCCTTACTAACCTAAAAAACCTCAGCTTCACGATCCCCTTAAGCTCCATGCAGTTCCATCTCAAACCAAACACGTTTTTCATCCTGTACTCCATGGACTCCTGTTTCAACACCAGGACCAAGTTGTTTAAACCCAACTTGTTTATGACCAAGTTGTTTGAACCCAACTTGTTTTGGACCTCCATGCTTTTGTACACCAAAAGTCATCACTTT
>BQNB010202518.1:0-10829 GCA_026074375.1 Tanacetum coccineum
TGTAAGATTTTTCCTACTACCTTTGTCCTCAAGGGTAGTTTTGGAATTTTCTATACTTTATATTATTATACATATTAAAAAACTATACATCATTAGGACAAGTTTATTTCTTTTGTTAGTAACAACTGTGATACCACCTTTCTTTGGTACACAGTGAATCGGGCTTACCCAAGGGCTATCGACAATCAGATAAATGATACATGTATCGAGCAGTTTAACTATTTCGTTTTTTACAACTTCTTGCATGTTTGGGTTTAATCTTCTTTGTTTTTGAACAACTGGTTTTTTGTCTTCCAGGAGTTTAATTCTATGTTTAAAAAAAGATGGACAGATTCTAGGAATGTCTGTTATTTTCCAAGCAAATGCTTACTTGTGTCTTTTAAGAACGGATATGAGTTTATTTTTGTTTTCTTCAGAAAGATGAGATGATATGATAACAAGAAGAAAAGAGGGTTCTTCCAAGAATACATATTCCAGGTTATCAGGAAGAGGTTTGAGTTCAAGATCCATATGAGGTTCTTTAATAGATGTTTTGATCTTGTAATCGGTGTTAAAGATGACCTTTTCAAATGGTGGTTCTTTGGTGTCGGATTCGGATTCAGAATTTTCATCGGCAGTCATTGCCATGAATTCATCGAATTCAACAAAGAGTTTTTCTTCAAGGATGGTTCCTTCGATGGAATGGAGGATTTTACTACATTTATCGAGAAGAGCATCGAAATATTCTTCTAAAATTTCGTCGATGACGTTAATACTGAAACATGTATCATCGTTTGAATAGGAGTGTTTCATCGCATAATCGATGTGAAAGACTATTCGTTCAGTTCTAACTCCGAGTTTGAGTTGCTTCTGTTTGACTCAAATTACTGCATCGGCAGTGTGAAGAAAAGGTCTTCCTAAGATTAAGGGAACTTTATTATCTTCTTCCATTTCTAGAATAACAAAATCGACAGGGAAGGTGAATTTACCAACTTCAACGAGCATATTCTCAGCTATTCCAATAGGGTGTTAGAATGATCGATCGGCTAATCTTACGCTCATTTTAGTGGATTTGAGAGTTTCGAGAGATAATTTCGCATATAAGGAATACAGCATGAGATTAATGCTAGCACCAAGGTCGGCTAAAGCATTACGTGTGAAAGCTTTGTTGAAATTACATGGAACAAGAAAACTTCTGGGGTCTTCAAGTTTTGGTAGAACTTTGTTTTGAAGTATTGCCGGAACTTTCATCGCTTAGGAACGCGGCTAAGATTTGTTCGATTTTATGTTTGTTATTTACGAGTTCTTTGAGAAACTTGCCATAGTTGGGCATTCTGTCTAAAACATCGACAAGAGGTATGTTGATTCGAACGGCTCAGATTATGTCGAGGAATTTTTCATATTGAGCTTCCATTTTTTTTCTGAGGCTTTGAGGATATGAGATTTTTGGTTTGTATGGTTTGGGTTTTGGTGTTTCTTTGACTGGTGTTGGTGTTTTAAGTTTGGGTTGAGGTGTAGGTTCATCATCTTCATCATCGCTATCGAAGTTGATAGGAGTTTCGGAATTATTTTGTTGATCATTTGGGTTATTTGGTCGTGTAAATACGACATTTACGTGCTCGTTTCGAGCTTGCGGTGGTTGGTAAGGTTAAGATAAACTACCTTTCGGGTTAGGTTGAGTGTTACTAGGAAGAGATCCAGAAGGTCGACCAGATTGCTTGCCAGCAAGTCTGTCGAATTTAGCTTCGAGATTTTGAATTGAGTCTTGCTGGTTTTTGGTTGTTGTTTCGAGTTTGTTTTTGAGATCCATAAAGGTATCTTTGACAAAAGGGTTGGTCGAGTGTTGAGCTTTGATGAAATCACTTAGTTGTTTTTGAAGATTGGGTTTATCATCAGAATGAGATTGATAGATGTCTCAGTTGTAATCATTTCTTCCGCTTGATCGCTAGTTATCGCAGTTGGAATCACGGTCACGGTAATCATTATAAAAACGAGTACGACGGAAAGTTTGCATGAATTTGGCTTCTTCTTCACGTGACATGGGAATGTCATCATCGTTAAGGTTTGATTGTTTTGAACGAGATTGAAAATCTTTATACTGAGCATCCATTTTCATGGTCATGGCATCCATTCGAGCCATAATTTTGTCAGTGTTAGAATTACTGCTACCTTCAGCGGCGAAAGCAACGGTTTTCTTAAGAGATGATTTGGTTTTTTGGTTTTTAGCCCAGTCGAGCTTGAGTAAGACTTTGTCTTCGAGAAACTGATAAGCTTGATTTGGTGTTTTATAAAGGAAAATACCACCAACTGTGGCATTTAGAACTTCTTAGGTTGTTTCGTTAAGACCATGGTAAAAGATTTTGATAATGTTGCCTTTGGACAGATTGTGACCATGGCAGTTTCTGAGCATTTCCTTAATACAAAGCCAAGCATCGGTTAGAGATTCGTTTTCATGTTGGGAAAAGGCTCAGATTTCTCTGAGGAGTCGATCGAAAAGAGCTAGGGGAAAAATCGGCTAATGAAAGCGGTTCGAAGTTCATCCCACGTTTTAATAGTTCCTTTATTTAGCTCGTCCAACCATGTTTTTGCTTCTCCAGTGAGTGATAGAGGAACATCATTAGGCTGACAGCTTCATTCTCGATGTCTCTGTATTTTAAACATATCATATATTCTAAGGAATTTGTGAATGTGTTTGGGAGGATCAATTTTCGTTCTACCATCAAATTGGTTTCCCTTGATTAGAGTCAAGTGGTTACCTTTAATGGAAAATTCGTTTTCTGTTTTAGGAATGGTGATTGCTGAACCGGGAGTCAGAACGACAACACGGCTGGTAGCCCACATGGGTTCATCATCCATTGGATCATAATTTCGAAGAATATCAAGGAAGTGACGGAAGTAATTGATGTTGAGAATTGGCGGATAGACAATTCTTGGGTGTTGTGGTGAGTTGTTTCTTTGTTTGAATGGAACTCTTCTGTTTCGTCGGCGAGGTTTTCGATTCAGAGTACGTTCAGGTTCAGGTAATGGTTCAACAAGTTCAGAGTTGGAAGAACGTGTATGCATCCAAAGGAGAATTTGTTTATTTTCCAGAAAACTATACGTTGATTTTGAAAAGAGGGAATGTTAAAAATTATTTTTAAATGGTTGATTACAAAACAACTTTTTTAAATCCCTGGCAACGGCGCCAAAAACTTTTGATGTGTTTCGAAAGCTTTAAATTTATAAGACTGAGATTACCGGTTATTTGATGGAAACACGCGGGTCAAAGTATAACCCCCGTATGTAGTACATTCTTTTTTAGGTAAGACCAGGTCGTCCACTGGGATTTGCGTAGTGTTGAATAATCAACTGAAAAATAAACTTTATCAAATAACGTAAGTGGATTTCTCGTCACAGACGATAAAGATCATAGACAAATCTTTAAAACTATATAGATCACAACGGGTCTTTCGACCTATACCAGTGTGAGTATATAATCAAAGTTGATAAGATAAGATACAATAGGATTATAACATAAGCTTAAGATTAACAAGATCGTAATTATACCAAATGCTTATTCATTATATTATTTTCACCGAGTAGTCATGAGAGATTTAGCCTCTCATGGCTATGAAGTTCATAACAAGATTAAAGGGAATAACAAGAAACATACTGTATCTGAGGTAAGAATATGGATCAAAATTCTCCTCGTAACAAGTATGGAATTGAAATACAATGTTTTATTCTTATAATTCTAATTTATTCTTCTTCGTTCTTCGTGGTTTGATCTTCAATCTTCAAGGTTTATGGTGTTTTTGAGTTGAAGAATTGGAGATATGATTGTTGTATGAGAGATATTTGAGTGGGAGATGATGATGTGAAGTGACAATGGATGAATTGTGTGAAAATTGGGCCACTATTTATAAGCCAACTTTTGGGTGAAACTGCGGCGCACAAAAAAGTTTATGCGGCGCACTTAGTGAAATGCGAAGGGAATTTAATGTTTATTGAAGAAGTGCGGCTCACAAAAGTATTTATGCGGCGTACTTGGGGTATTAATGCTATCTTCATTTAATGGACTTTAATTCTTGAACTTGTTGAGAAGTGCGGCGCACTTAGGGCAAGTGCGGCGTACTTATGCCTTTTTCAGCATTGAGATTTTTCTTTTCTTCTAACTTGCTACTTGAACTTTATTTCCTTTGAGCTCGGGATGACTTCAAGTGAGCCTGCGCATAATTTATGCTATTAAGTATCAGAAGTTCACGAGAAATGATATAATATATATAAATAACGCCTCAAAAAACATGTATAATTTAGGCGTTATCAATGACGAATAACATAAATCATTTCAGAGAACTAGTTGATCAAGCTTGGGAAAAACATACTCATGATCATTTTCGTGCACCAACTGCTCATGCTATGGAAATCTTAATTAAAACATGTTTGATGCCTCTTTCCCTAAAGACACAGAATGATAGTTTCAAATTTGTTCATGAACTTAAGCAAGAAATGCATGCTGATTTAAAGTACGTTGAATCCCTTGAAAAAGAAATTAACGAACTTAAATCTGACAATGCAGAATTCTCAAACATGTATGATATACTTCTGCAAGAGTGTATGTCTAATGATGCTATGTGTTCTTATTTGAATTCTTTATCTGATTTAGATGCTCACACTAAATTTCAATGCTTATATCTTCATAAAGTGAAAGAATGTGAATGTCTTGCACACAAGCATTCTAAACAAACTAAAACTGTTAGTAAAGAAGCTTATAATGAGCTTTCACAAAGTTTTGCTAAATTAGAAAAACTCTCGATTTCTCTTGAACTTTCTTTACAACAATGTTAAAAACAAATGAAAAATGACACAGTTTGCAAAGAAAAAGCGTCAAATGTATTTCTAAAAGAACATGAACAATATTTAGAAATACAATATCTGAAAGCTCAATTGCAAGACAAGAACATTGCCATAAGTGAGTTAAAGAAACTCATTGAGAAATGCAAAGGAAAATATATGGAAACTATGTTTGATAAACCATTTGTTGTTCGACAATCAAATGCTCAAAGTATTCCAAAACCATTAGTTTTAGGCAAACCGACTCCTTTTTCAGACTCTCTTGAAAGGAAAAGTTATTTAAAGACAAAGTCGATTCCCAAAACTAATGTGTCAGAGGGTTTATCAAAACCAGTCACTACACAGATTTTGCCTCAAACAGCAAGGCAAGCTGTAAGAAACACAAATGTGATTAAACCAGGAATGTATCAAATTGACACAAGGACAACACAAACTAGAGCACCACAGTTGCCTCAAACTTCTAGAAATACTAATCCTCGCATGTCTACCTCCAAAAAAGTAAATCATAGAACTAATGTTAGCTAACCACAGCTTAGGAGCACTCAAATGAAAGATAAGGTCATGCTAAACAATAGTCAAGTGAAGTTTAAGAAGACTGAAGTAGAAGACCACCATATGATTTCTAGTATTTCTAATAAAACAAAGTCTATAACTGCGTGTAATGACAATTTAATATCCAGAACTTCGAATGTTAATGTTGTTTGTGCTACTTGTGGAAAATGTGTGTTTAATTCGAATCATGATGCTTGTGTTTCTAAATTTATTCATGACATGAATGCTAGAACTAAGAAGCCTAAAGTATTGCCTATTAGTGCTAGAAAACCCAAACGCTAAGCGAACAAATCTGTTGTAACACACCCTAAGAAAATAGTTGCAACAGAATCGACTATTCAGAAATCCAAGAGTTACTATAGGATGTTGTATGAGAAAACTAGTAAGTCATTGAAATGGTAGATAGAACAACAATGCCCATTAGGATATAAATGGGTTCCTAATACAAAAATGAAATGGGTGCCTAAAGTTAGGAAAGAAGATGTGAACACAAGTATTAGTACAACAATAGATAATGCATCTATGATAACTAATGTCTTGAAAATCACAAATACTTTAGGATCCAATTTGTCAAGTGTTCTATCATCCTCTAATTCTCTTGCAGATTGTTCAACTCATCCTATTTATTGTTGACTCTAGATGCACAAAGCATATGACGGGCAATCTAAAGCTACTGTGAAATTTTGTTTTAAAAATATCTGGGTACCGTTCGTTTTGGCAATGATCAATTTGCTTAAATTCTTGGTTACGAAGATTTGGTTTAAGGAAATATCATGATCAACAGGTTTATTACATCAAAGGCCTCAATCACAATCTTTTCTCAGTTGGTCAATTTTGTGACGCGGATCTGGAGGTTGCTTTCTGGAAATCTACTTGTTTTGTTAGAGATATTCAGGGAAACGACTTAGTCATCGGTAATCGTAGATCTGATCTCTATATAATTTTTCTTCAAGAAACGACTTCATCAACTCCAATCTGTTTCATGGCTAAAGCCTCACCAACTCAAGCATGGTTAAGACATCGAAGACTTTCTCATCTTAACTTCGACTACATCAACTTGCTTTCAAAGAAGGATATCGTGATTGGTTTACCAAAACTAAAATATGTCAAGGATCAACTATGTTCCTCTTGTGAAGTGAGTAAATAAAAAAGAAGCTCTTTCAAGACAAAGGCTGTTCCAAGTTCAAAAGGACGGCTAAATTTCCTTTATATGGACTTATGCGGTCCAATGCAGGTTGAAAGTATCAATGGGAAGAAATACATTCTGGTAATTATTGACGACTACTCTAGATATACTTGGACTCTATTTCTAAGATCCAAGGATGAAACACTAGAGGTTCTAAAAGATTTTCTCAAGATTATTCAACACAATCTTCAAACTCAAGTGATTTCTATTCGAACTAACAAAGACATAGAGTTCTTAAGCAAGACACTCCATGCATATTTCAAAGAAGAAGGAATTAAGCATCAAACATCTACTCACCGAACACCTGGACAGAATGGCGTTGTCTAAAGACGAAACCGTACTCTGGTTGAGGCTGCTCAAATGATGCTCTTAGCTTTTAAACTTCCTTTATTCTTTTGGGCTGAAGCAATTGCAACCACATGCTATACTCAAAACAGATCAATCATAATCACGACACATAAGAATACTGCATATCACATCATCAATGACATGAAACCGTCAATCGAACACCTTCACATCTTTGGTTACACCTGTTACTTAATCAGAGATGGTGAACATCTTGACAAGATGAAAGAAAAAGGGGATCCGTGCATTCTGGTGGGCTAGTCCACTCAGTCTAAGGGATATCGAGTTTACAACAAGAGAACCCGTTTGATAGTTAAATCCATACACATTAGATTTGATGGGATCAAAGAGATGTCTCCAATGACAAAAGGTGTCAGACTATGACAATTCTGGCCCTGCGCCCCAACTACAAAATGTTTCTCCTTCAACAGATACAACAGCTCTGTCACAACAAGAGTTGGATCTTCTTTTCGGTCCATTGTAAGATGAATTTTTCACTGCAGGTACTTTAAGTTTCAACAAGTCTTCTTCTCCCACCGACAACTCTAAACAACAAGACACACCACCTACAAAGAATATTTAATCTCCATTAGAACCAATAACTCCAACAAATGTTAATGCTGATGAAAATAACAATAATCAAACAGAAGATACACAGTTCTAACAAGATGAATTTATCAATCCTTTCTGTGCACCGTTACGAGAAGTTGTTGAGTCTTCCTCATGCAATATTAATAATTCAAATATGCATACCTTCTATCAACCACACGATTTTGAATACTGATGGACCAAAGATCACCCGCTAGAACAAGTTTATGGAAATCCATCCAAGCCAGTGCAAACAAGATGAAAACTTGCAACAGATCCTGAAATGTGTATGTTCGTGCTCACCGTGAAACTACTAAACCGAAAAACATTAAGGAGGCAATGGCTGATTCTGCATGGATAGAGGCAATGCAGGAAGAGCTTTACCAATTTGACAGACTACAAGTTTGGGAACTCGTTGATAAACCCTTTGGCAAGACTGTAATCAAGCTAAAGTGGTTATGGAAGAACAAAAAGGATGAAGGTCAAACTGTTATTCGCAATAAGGCATAAATTGTAGCTAATGGATATGCTCAGGAAGAGGGTATTGATTTAGAGAAATCATTTGCTCTAGTTGCTCGCTTAGAAGCTGTTCAGATTTTCATCGCATATGCTGCACACAAGTCTTTTCCAATTTATCAGATGAACGTTAAAACGACATTTCTTAATGGTCCACTAAAGGAGGAGGTTTATATTGCACAACCAGATAGGTTTGTTGATCCTGATCATCCAGAAAAAGTTTACCGCCTAAGGAAAGCTCTATATGGATTGAAGCAAGCTTTGAGAGCTTGGTATGATGAACTCTCAAATTTCCTGATGTCCAAAGGTTTTACTAAAGGTACCATTGAGCCTACTCTATTTGTGATAAGATATGGGGATGACATTCTACTTGTACAAATTTACGTCGATGACATTATTTTCGGGTCTACAAACCCAAATTTTTCTAAAAGATTTAAAAAAATAATGCACAGTAGATTTGAGATGTCCTTAATAGGGGAAATGAAATTCTTTTTAGGACTTTAAATCCACTAATCCCCACGAGGTATCTTTATCAACCAGTCCAAGTACGCTTTAGAAATACTTAAGAAACATGGTATGGATAAATGTTATATCGTTGGTACACTGTGGTATATCCTATATCATAACACGAGGTCGATTCTTGGATTTGGCTAGTTTCTAGAGAGAGAAACACTTGAGAGAGTTTTCTAGTGAGAGAAAATGTGTTTCTATGAAAAGGAAATAATGACTAGCTTACCTCTTCCAAAGTTGGAAGAGGCTTATATAGTACTTACAATATACCGGGTATTCGTACCCGACTTAAAACCAAAAAATGTACTATTAACTATTAAACTACGAGCTATAATAAACAGTAAAATACAATGGGTGACCGAGTCTTTTTCTAATATCTAACAATTTCCCCCTAAAGGAGGTCACCCCTGAAAATACCAAACTTAATCACTTCAGTCTTTAGCTCGTAGACATTTGATATCTTGTACATTTGGGATAGAGATCTTTTGATTCATCTTAGACTTGTCTTTGACTGTGATCTTGAGCTTTCTTGAGATCTGTAAAGCCCCGTATTTAAGGTCACTACTATTTCTAATCTCATAATTTATTTATAAATTTTATTGAGTTACTTTTATTTACATTGAGACATTTTATTGAAATCGTCGTTTTAATTAATTACGAGCTATGCTTAAAACAATTATCCGTCTTGAACCGTACGTAAATTAAACTTTTCAGAAAAGTATTTCCGTTTAATGTAAAATTATTTTTATCATATTCGTTTTTACCTCGTGGTTTCGCCTTAACTCTCGTTTTATTTTACGTTGATACCCGTTAGCCTCAAAACTACCTACCTATCTTAAAAATTATACACTAAACATCAAAGTTTATAAAAATTTAAACACAAAAACTCATCACACCACCTCATATGTGGCGTGGCATGATGAGAGAAATGGGGCAAGACACTTGTCTTCTTATTTCTTTGTATCATGCATGGTCAAAATATATATAAACCATCATTGACCCATTTTTCTCATAGTTAAGAAAAAAATTTCACACACACCCTTTGCTTCCCTTGTTCTTGCCGTCCACCTTAACCCACAAAAACCTTAATTCATACAAAAATTCCTACTACAATCACTTGTTATATTTACACCATTTAATTCCTCAACACATGTGTGTAAATGAAGTTCGAGCAAGAGTTTCAAATGCTTTCAAAAGATGTCATTGCTAAATTTCTTTATGACTTGTAATCGCCCTCAGATTGCAACTCGGACCCGAACGACAAAGGAGAGTGTACGTTTCAGTGTGCTTATCCTTAGCATTAGAAGAGAAGTCTTCTAACATGATGTTTTTCAAAATGTTGAACAAAATTTTTCAAGAATTTCTCAATGACAATTCAAAATCTTTCAAAATTGTGTGTTCAACACTCCATCCCTTATAAAGTTTTACAAGATAATTCTTCTACATTTGGTGTCATTTTCAAAATGAGTCAATGTTTGAGGGGGAGCTTTTTGAAAAACAAAGTTTTAATGATTTTGGATACATCATCTCACGACAATTCTTATGTATTCAAAACATTATAAAAAGTCTTAATTCCAACTCAGTAATATTAATGACTACTCAATAGATTGTATGTTATAAGATGATCCCGTGTCTGAGCATAATTTTTCAAGAATTCTTCAATGACAATTCATAATCTTTCAAAATTGTGTGCTCAACACTGCCTCACCCTTAATTTTTATATTTATTTTACAACTTAGTATTATTTTTTTAGTGTCAAACATATGTAAAATTAAGGGGGAGCAAGAAGAAAAAGTTCCACATAATTCATGCTAAAATATTTTCTACCCATGGATTTTTCAAGACAAATTTTAAATCACATGGTATTTCAAAACCTAAGTGAATTAGTATTTAAAATAAGGGGAGAAATGTAATTAAAATGTGATCTTAAAAATAATAAGTGATCTAAACGACTCAAAGTGCTTTATACACTTCGAAAAAGGTTTTGTGGTTACGATCTTATACCCAACAACATCTTAATTTCATGACGATTCTGAAGTCATAAGGTGGTTAGGTTAGGTACTAGTCTTATGATCCAACCAGAACCGGAGGGATCTACCCAAGGACACTCCACAGTTAGAAATAGCAGTTCTTAGGTATGATTGGAGATGAATGAGAATAAGGTAATAATGCCGACCAAGATTGAGCTAACACTAGAACAATCACAACAAGGTGTTAGTAATGACGTCTTGGTAAGTGATTGCAGTATTTTATACACGTAAAATATAATATAAAATAATATAATCCCGAGAGTAATTAAGAAAGTTACCAAGTTTCCCTT
>BQNB010202519.1:0-10829 GCA_026074375.1 Tanacetum coccineum
ATCACAACACAACTTCACGACTTTTTCATGACTTCACAACTTCACGACTTCTTCACAACTTCACAACTTCTTCACAACTTCACAACTCCTTTACGACTTCACAACTTCTTCACGACTTCACAACTTCTTCACGACTTCACCACTTCTTCACAACTTCGCAACTTCACTAAACCACACTACTTATATCACAACTATCTAACACTACTAGTAAAGATCACCAGGATCTAGCTACTACACACAACTACAAGATATACAAATGATTTACAAATATGGGATATGAATACAACAAGTTTGCTATTCACACTAAGGTGTAATACTTCTTCACTTGATGATGAAAGTATTCTTCCCTTGCATTTGAGAAATTAAGCTTGGATCACTTGAAAATAAAGCTAAATGATTAAATGATCAAAGGATTTTAGAGAGGATATGTGGGCTGTTTTGAGCAGAAAGAATGAGTGCAAAAGGTGAGAAAAATGTTGGAGAATAGTCCAGTATTTATAAGACAAGACTGGAGGAGCGTCAGTCTAAGGGCGGTCCCCTTAAATAGGTGGGCGGTCCCCTTAAAATTAAGGGGGGGGGGGGTTTCCCCAAACCCGTGTATTTAAGGGGCCGCCCTAGGGGCCGCCCTAGACTAGGGGCTCCCTAGTTTGTCTTTTGTGTAGGGAGGATTTTCTAGAACTTTTCTATCCGTTTTAGGTCCGAATATTTGAATTTCAAAATGTTTATTTTGAATAAAACATTTCTTTTAATTTTAGAAAATGTTTTGTAATGTTTATAACATTTTATAAAAGTGTGTGGTTCATTTGATCATAAAATGCATTAAGAATTTATTTATTCATACCTTGAAGTGATACAAATTTCGAAATAAAAATTTACTACTAATTACTTGTTTACGTTTAATTTTACATTGAACGTTTTTATATTTTGTGATTATCAAAACGTAAAGATGTGGAAAATATTAGTAATGTTTTTAGGCATTATATTTTATCAACACAGTGTTTGTTGACAAGGACAGATATGTCAGACACGAATCTGAACTCCTGATTGCATCATTCATCATGGAGTTTAGAATAGACATTCCATACTTTTGGTGCTCTTCTCCCTTGCTCATAAATTTTAACTTTCCCAGAACATAGTCATATTTGATCGTATGTAAGAACGACCTATGTCTTCTGGATAATGTATTGTGTTTTGAGAGGAAGTGATTGATGATGACCTTGGTGAATCTAGGATAGGGCATTTGTTCTCTTCTTTTAGCACTTGTTTGTCTGCTATCAATCTGGAACTAGAAATCTTCCCAAATTAATGTAGCTAATCAACATTCTTCTTGTAAAACATGCCCCATAAAATCTGAATTCTTGATTTTCGAACTCTGTCAAGAGCTGAAGACTTCCCAGATATACACCGATTGATTATGTTCAAGAAAGTTCTCTAAGGCTGTACATAAGATCAATGTACATCTATGAGACTAATTCCAAAGACCCCGTGTACCAAGTTTCTTGACGAATGAGACAAGGTCGTCATGAGGAGGAGGTTCAATGAACTCTTGGTTTGGGACCCTTGGTGTGATTTGAAGAATTTCATGAAACAGTTCAGCTTCGATTTCAAACTTCTAATTATCAAGCTGAAACTGGTAAGAAGAAGTATTCTTGTTCTTGGAGATGGTATATTAGAACTGCTGCATGTATATTTGAGGAACATTAGCTGTGATGAGAAAAGCATTGTATCACGAATACTACTTGATAATATCTAAAGCAAGTTGATAGGTAGGTTCCTTTTACGTCTTTGATGGATCAATCATCATGTTACAAGAGCCAATCTTAACTTGATCAGCAATGGGAACCAATGCTTCATCAAGAGCAGCTTATTGTAGGTCTTCTTGATCCATGATTCTGCTAAGAATTTGTCAATCCAATTTATATACAACACAAATATTACACAGTTTAGATTGATTATTCTTATTGTGGTGATTGATTTGATGACTAATTGTTTATGTTTTAAGTGATTAAAACCGTTTTACATTCAAAACGGGAAAGACAACTTTGGTGAACAGGTCAACTGATGGTCAACAGGTCAACTACTGTGGTCAACATGTCAACTATGGTCAACAAGTCACGCAAAAGTCAAACAGTCAAACTTGAAGTCAAAGGTTTTGAATGGGTTTATTTCGCGGGTTTATAAACCTGGTATTTCGCGGGTTATACTCTGGGTATTCCGCGGGTAATAACTTGGGTGGGTAATATTCTTGGTATTCCGTGGGGTAAAATTCAAATGGTTAATCCGCGGGTATACTTTAGTTTATTATGCGGTTTTTCCAACCTGTTATTCCGCGGGATTATCCAAATTATGGATAATCCGCAGGGAAGAACTCATATATTTCGTGGGATTCTAAGGATATTCCACGAGATCTAAATTCACTAAACATAAACAACAAGCAATTTCAACACATACAAAAACATTTTAAGCATTAACAAACATGACTAGATCCTATAACAAGTATTTCCAAACGAATTCTACAACACTTTGAAGCTTAAATATTAAATTCGAGCATAAAGCATACACTAAACTCATGAGTTAAGCTACAAGTGATGCAAAAACTATCCACACAAGCCTAGAAACTTACATACAACCTACAAGGGACATACAAGGGCAAAACGCATCCAAACAACCTTATCTTTCTATTTCGCGGTCAAGAACACACAATATCACATTTTTAGGAATCCTAAACGCATATGAGTGAATCTTAGGTACTAGAGAATTCTTAAACACTCTAATAACACAAACCTAAGATTAAATGAGCACCCCTTAATAATACGCATAATTTTCGGGCCTAAAATCACTTGTATCTCACAAATGATTAAACCTCTCACAAAACTGTTTTAGACTTATAATCTATACATCTTAATCGACATTTGCCCCATGGCTAATTGCTCCTAAAATCACTTTCAATCTTATGAACCCTAATTGGGTTTATAAGGGTTTTCGAGTGAATTTGTACGAGTTAAACCAATTCCCTTTACATGTATGAAGATTAGGAGATAAGAAACAAGTTTTGTGTTTACCTTTTTGCTAAAAAACAATCTTTGATCTTGGAAAAAAAATGTTAGCCGCGGATAAGATGAGAGAAAGAGGAGGAATAAGTTTTTTGAAATTTTATAAAAATGAAAAGGTTATTCCTCCTTTTGTGTTTCATTTGAAACTTTGCCAAAGTGGCAAAAAATAGTCCCTGTGGTTTGACAATGCTTTCATTTTTATTTTATAACTTTCCTAAGGCATTATATACTTTAGTAAATGGCAACTTAGGTCCTTCTACATTCTAGCTTAAAGTAACAAGCTCTAATTTTGCATTCTAGTCCCTAAAGTTTACAACAAATGACATCTGAAGACCTTTAAGTTAAAACAAATTAACTCCCCTTCAAATTATTATCTGTCATTATTAAAAAACTTTTATCCGTTTATTATTTGATTTATTTTGAAGGACAGTTTTAAAAGATTATTTGATTAGCATTTTCTCCCCTTCAAATAATGACCCATTTTCTATTGAAAAAGCTGTAGTTATCGTTTGAGTGGTCAAATTATCTTTTAAACATTTTTGTGATTACTGAAAACACTGATTTTGTTTAAGAGACAACACCACTAAAAAATAAGATTTCTTTTATTTTTTTAAAAATAAATGCACTGACACGTACATTTATTTTAAGAAAGGCCGGGTTGTGTAGCAAAGTATACACAAACCTTGCTATGAATATGAAATAATTCATACCCGAGAAAAGTAAATCACCCGTTGAGAGGTCAAGTTATCTTTTTGGCGATATACTTGCCTTTAAGTTGATGACCGAGTTGCAGTCTGAAATAACTGCAAACCAATGACATGTTTTGAAAATATTGATAACTTCTGCTCGAACTTTATTTACAGCTCCGTGTCTTTATTAAAAGACATTTTTGAAGCCGTAAATATTATCGATTTCAGAAGACATGTCATAAATCATGTTTTTTGTATTTTTTAGATTTTTTGATTTTGTATTTGCTTTTTGGGTTTTATATTTTTTTTATTTTCTTTTTGTAAAATTTTCTAAAAAATGATAAATCTTTTTGTGTTTTTATTTGTTTAATAATGTGCATAGGATACACGAAGAGTGTCCACCACTACTCTTCTTCTTCTTCTGTCAGGCTTTTAAGTGTTTCTGGAGACATACTCTTCATTCCAAGCCGATTGATTAGGAATTAAAATCTTTCCCTTGCCAATGCTTTGGTGAAGATGTCTGCCAACTGATATTCTGTCCTGACAAAGTAGAGCTCAACCACTCCATTTTCCACTTGCTCTTTAATAAAGTAATATCTGACGTCTATGTGCTTAGATCTTGAGTGTTGGACGTTGTTACAACATATAGCAATAGCACTCTTGTTATCACCATACAAAGGGATTTTGTTGAATGCAAACCCATAGTCTGTCAGTTGTGATCTCATCTAAAGGACTTGGGTACAACATCCAGATAGGGCAATGTATTTTGCCTCTGTACTAGAGATAGCAGTGATCTTTTGCTTTTTTGAAGACTAGCTGACTAATCTGTCGCCCAAGAATTGTGCATTGCTAGAGGTACTTCTTTTAGTATCTTGACGCCCGACGTGATCTGCATCTGCATAAGTTGTTAGTGCAATACCGGTATCTTTCGAGTACCAAAGACCCATATTAATGGTTCCTTTCAAGTATCAAAAGATCTATTTTACCACATGTAAGTGCTTTTCGGTAGGCTTTGCCTGATACCAGGCACAAATGCAAACTGTAAATACAAGATATAGTCTACTAGATGTAAGATACATGAGGGAGCCGATCATACCATGGTAACATGTAGGATCAACTGGTATCCCCTGTAGATCTTAATCCAATTTAGTTCTGTCTACCATAGGGTTGTCAACCGAGTCACTAGATTTCCACTACGTATTTCTTTATTTATTTTCTAGAGCCATATTTTGGTGGACTAGTTAATATAAGATGGCCTTGGGACATTGAGAATTTAATGTCCAAGATAATGATTTTAACATTTTTTACCATCTTTGTACATCTTAATTTTGGAACTATGATATTAGCAAAATCCATCAATTAAAGGGCACGGTCACGTACTAAGAGGCAAAAATAATATCATCTACGTAAATCATTTGTACCAGTATGATTTTTCTTCCTTTTTCCCGGTGAATTATGTTCAGCGATCACGACTAAACACCTTTAGTTTTAGACGACTCTTGAGATAGTAGTAAACTTCGACAACATTATAATACCAAGCGCGAGGGAGCCTGCTCAAGCAATAATAGAGCCTTCTTCGGCCTGTTTTATTGGTGTGGATCTGACTGGATCTATAAAGCCCTCTGGTTGACTAACATATACCTCTTCTTGTAGCTCTCCATTTAAGAAAGCAACTGGACATATAAACTTTGGTTATTGTCATGTTTTTATTATGGGAGGGGTGGCATTAGCAACAAAGATACGAATGGCCTCGATTCTTGCAACCGTGCGAAAGATTCCTCGAAATCAATTCCTTCCTCTTGACGAAATCCTTTGGCTACCAACCTAGCCTGTTTTTAATACCCCACCAAATTCATCGCATTTAACCTTGAAGATCCACTTAAGATTAATTAGCATGACAAAATATGGATGTGGTACTAATTCCCAAACTTGTAGACGTTCAAACTCATGGATTTCTTCTTGCATCGCTTTGATCCATGAAGATTCAAGCAATGCTTCTTTATAATTCTTGGGTTCGACTGAAGTGAGGAAAGCATCAAAGTAACACCACATGGCATCGGTTTGTAGCTATTTTCTTATAGAGACTGGTCGAGAGGGATTTCCGATAACATTCTCTAACGGATGGTTCTTTGTCCATTTTCTAAGGTGTTCAAATGGTTTGTGGTTGGTATGCATATTGGATTCAATGACGACCCTAGAAGTTGATTCCTCAGAACTTGGTTCTTGGTTGAAAATATTGGCGAATGGATCATTAAATTATGCATTTGGAGGTTCTTGTCCTTCATCATCTTGATGTAAGACTGGTGCTTGTAAATCATCAAGAGTTAGTGAAGTACTAGCAGATGGTGCATCTTGATCAACTCAGGTTGAGGAAGGTGTACCGGTTGTATCAACAAGAATTGGAGCAACATCAGTAGCGGGAGGAGCACTTGATACAACACTTGGAGGCTAAAAGTGTTCATCAAACATTGGTTAGAAGAGGATATCAGAGTCTTTCTTGGTTGGTGGAACATAAGGTGTTAAGGGAGAAGGGTTTTGAACGAGTCCTGAACTGATTGTTCTAGGATTTAAAAGATGAGGCTCGGGTCCTAAACCGAATTGTTCAAAAGCCATTACTGTCAGCTCATCAAATTTAACATGGATAGTTTCCATGATCAACCGGGTCCAGTTGTTATAGATTCGGCAAGCCTTCTTTACAGGAGAGTAGCCGATGGAAATTCCAATATCAGCTTTGGGTTTCAGCTTACCCACATCTTCATTGCCATTGGTTGGGTAGCACAATACATCAAAGACATAAAAATATGTTAAGTTGGGTTTCTTGCTGATGTGTCGTTGTGTAGGTGTTATTTTACGTATCAAGTTTTACTATTTATATTTTACCGACGTAACTTAAAGACAATACTTTAATAGGCAGTGTACCCGGTCAAGATGTAGCTTCGTTGGTAAGTAGGGTGTCGATCACTAAGAGCGAGAGCGTTAATTCCTAATTCTATCAGTATTTTAGTTATCTATGTTAGTACTAAATTAATCTAATTTATGCTAAACCTAAGTTAGACCTAAACTAAGGACTAAGGGAGGTTTCAGCCTGAGAGACTGACACGAGGTTTAGTTATCTAACCTAAGGTTTTGATGGCAAGTAAAGAAATAAACACACACAAGAAAACAATAGAGAAATGGTCAAGAACTAATGTAAGGAAAACGTATCGACCATGAATAATCTGATAAAACACAGATTTGTTTATTAGTGCAATGATTGTCTTATCTCTAAGTGGCATATCATTCTTAGACTTAGGCGGTACTTCTTCCTAAGACCTAGACACACTAATTCTGTCACAATTAGACGCATCCGCATAAAGTATCCTACTATATATTGATTATAATTCATCTAGAGGACAACACTGTGTATGTCGTACTAATCCTAGCTCATCGAGACTTTACCCACTTACTGCTTGACGGTGATTTGTAATAGGTGGTAGTCCACATTCCAAACTATACCAATGATCAGAACGTTATTAGTTAGTATTAAGCCACTACCTACTACGGTACAACCAGTTCAATCGAGGCAAGCAGGACGATATTAGTGATCCTATTTGTTCCACCTATACGCATCACTATATGGAGAGCTATCCCGGACTCTTAGCCTATGCTCAAACAACACCAAAGTTGCAGCGCATTAAATATGTAGGACTATACCCAGTTGAATGATAGGTCGCATACTTAGCACGTAAACAAGTATCATGTGATAAACATAATCAATAAATCAACGATAAATTAAACAATCAAGATAAACAAACCAAACATTAGATCTTCATAAACATGGTTGATACCTAAAGGTATCAGCCGATAGTCATTGTAAAAATACACACGGTTTGATATATGAACGATTAAAATGAGAAAACCTCAATCAAACACGTATTCGGTTGTGCGAAGATTACAAGAGTTTTCCTATGATCTTGAGGTTCTTTTCTGGCCTTCTAGGCTCCTTTATTCGTCTCTTGGTCGACTTTGTGGTTTAGGAATTCTATTGCATACCTAAAACTGAGTTTAGGGTCGTCTATATATAGTGGTCTAGAAGTCGGTTCGATACGGCGTATTGGTCTTGTGTCCTTCGTGGTCTTTGGTGAGTGCAGGCATATATACGCCGTATCTTCCTTGTTGGATACGGCGTATTGGTTGTCTAAACAGTAATCTTCAAAATATCTTTGTTTAAGCTCCAGAATGCGCGCCTTTTGCTAACATTCACCAAGTACTCTATAATTACTGCAATTATCAAATACAAATAATTAAGTAACAATTCTTTGCAATAATTATACAAAATGGGTTAATTACATGGGATAAATGATGCTATAAAATAGACGTTATTTGATGTCATCAGGAACAAATACCCCTCTCCACACAAGGAGATGGCGTGTTTGTGTGAGAAAGATAGTTTCCCTTCCTCTTTGTATTCTTTCCTTTCTTTTTCTTTAAGGCGAAATTATACAAACTTCTTTTTCTACACCACCACTTCTCTCCTACCTTATTTCTTGCTTAATATCTTGCATATTTCTAGTAGTCTAAAGTGTGATTTAGTATACAACAATTTGTATCATTCGCCATGGGATGATTTAGTGTGCATTTTTGTGTTAAAAAGGATTTAAAAATATCATTGTTTTGGCGAGATAGATGTAAAACGTGGGTTTTTGTGTAAAAACACGTTCTTCTTACAAGATTTGTTAGGTGTAAAACTTCACTTAGAAACATGATCGAGAGGTCGAGGAGGCTTAAACAAATAGTTAGCCATTCTAGAGATAAAGGAGAGAGATGAAGGTGAAATGTGTTTTATTGAGAGAGAAAGATTAACACATACAAAGGTCTCACCCCTCCTTGGAAGTAAGGAGGGGGTATTTATAGCCCATGACACACTAAACTAAACTATGCTAACTTAATATATCTAGTCCATGTATGTCCGACTATGATAATCTAATGTAATTCTGTAATAACGCTCATATTTTTGAGGATAACAATCTTCCACCAATGTGGAGACATACAAAATTACTTAAAATATTCCTAACAAGTATAAATACAACAAAATAAAGTCTCCCAAAGCGTTTCCAATGCTGAGGATGCCTTTTTTGTCTTCTCTCCATACTTGTATCCCAACTTGAATCATATTTGTCTTTACTTTTTGAAGAACAATTGTAATAGGTATGAATTGGATTAACTTCCCCATAATTCATACAACATGTCTTGAAAAGCTTTCTTCATAGACTCCTTTTTTGATAAAGTTTTTGAATCAACTTCCTCCCAAACTAATAACCCTATCTTGAACAGATTTGATGTAACACGGACAATCTTTTAAGTCTTAGGTTTAAGTGCACAACAAAATTTTATAGAAGATCCTACACCAAATAACGGTCAACTTCTCAATCATCCCAAAACTTTACATACTCTACAAGGTAAGTGGCGATATCTTCCACTTTGTACAATACTCTACATCGTTGATTTTTTAGACGTATCAACGAATAATCGATCCTTCGTGTAATTCCTTCGGTAATTGCAAAACGATTATCTTCAAACTTTTTTTCTCTCTTTTGTTGCAATTTTTCTCATTTTTTCAATTTTTTTCTAACTATACTTCAAATCTCGGTGTAGTTTCACCATCTTCACGATCATAATAATTCCGAATAATTCCTTCGGTAGTTCTTCGTTCTTTGGATTCACCATTAATTGTTACGGTAGTAAAATCACATGAGCTTTGACTACTAATATACATTCCCATTTGCAATGTGCAAATTTCCAACCGCACCAAAGATAGAAAGTGACACAAGACTCAGGAAATACAAACTTTACACTTTAAGCAACTAGCAACTGTAAATTAAACTTTAAATGCTAACAGGGTAGGTTACGGGTGTAAGGGTGTAACGAAACAAATTTTGTGACAATTCCTAAAGGATTGCTCTACGGTTGTTATAGTAATCCATCACTCTAAAATGAGATGGAAAAGTGTGTTAACGGAGGTTAACTAACTGTTGAAGTTTTATGTTAATAAGCTACATGTATAGCGATTTGGTTGTAATCCTAAAAATTTACCAATTAAACAAGTTACACGCCAATAAATTCCTATAATACTCATTATTGTGGTCTCGAATAGATATACCAAGCCAAGTTTTAAAGTCTACAACATCACCGGCACACTTATATTTTGTGGAATTTGGGTAAACATTTGGAAACGGAAAGGCTAAATCCTCACAATATCTAACTAGGGTTATTGTGTGCAGGTTTTGTAACATGTAATTTCACAAAAGTATGCTTGATTTTTTTTAAATTTGAGCATAATTTAAGCATTTTAGTGTGAAAAATAGGACAAGTAAACATTCTAATTCCATCCCCCCACTTAAATTATACAACGTCCTCATTGTATATATAAAACATTAAATACGAGAATTTAAAAAGAATTAGAATGAGAAACTCCCCTGATATTTCCTCGATAGATTTTTCATGTTTAGTTTATTAGCAAGATTGTGTTGAACAGCCGTCTTAAAGTTTCAAGACTCTAACACTTCAAGATCTTCCAGATTTGTAAATTCTCCACCAATATTCATCGATATTCTTTCACGAGGTCCTGTGCTAAGCATAAGAAAACAAGTGCAAATCTATCTCCGTGTATTCGTTGGTTAGACTCAAAATAAATACCTAAAACTATACAGGAAGTCGATATGCCGTATCCATTCCCCAGGATACGCCGTTTTGATACCTGTATACGCTGTATTTATTTAATGAATACGTCGTATAGACTGTGCTAAAAATAAAGACTAGATAACGTCCAAATAATCAATACGCCGTATCCATAGGGTTTGGATACGCCGTATAGACAGTCTGGGAAGACAGACTCGATAAAAATTAAAAATACATTATGGGTTGTCTCCTTGCAAGCACTTTTGTTTACAGAAAAGTCTTTAAGTTAGACTTCCCCAATTTAATCTCATCCTTATAAAACAATTTGGGGTCGAACGGGATGCCAAATGGCACATACAAATTCAAGATTAGGAAAATGAATGACATCCCTTTGTTAAGATGATTCCAAGTCATGATATTAAAATTTAAT
>BQNB010202520.1:0-10829 GCA_026074375.1 Tanacetum coccineum
ACTTTTTGTACTAGTGAATACCCCACGCTTTAAAGAACCAACGTCCTCGTTAGTTGTTGGAACTTTAAAAGGTATGGCTGCTTTGATATGAATTGATATACTCCATATTAGAATTCACTTAAGAATTGAAATACGGTAAGCCAAACCTCTTGGTAAATCGAGATAGAAAGGAAGAATGATTCAACCCATAGCTTTATATCAATTTGATACGAACCTTCCCACACTCAGTTTGTATCATTTATAAGTTAAGTGTAGAACTCACTCCAAAAAGCTATCTTGAAGGAGGAGGGAACCTAGACATTATAAACCATCGGCCAATCCCATACTTGGCCGATGTGGGATTGTAACAACCGCAGCTTGATATCAATTTGAAACGAACCTTCCTACACTCATTTCGCATCGTTTATAAGCTAAGTGTAGGCTGACTCCAAAAAGATAGCTTGAAGGAGAAAGGAACACCTAGACATTATAAACCATTGGCCAATACCATACTTGGCCGATGTGGGATCGTCACATCATTTTAAGGTCATAAAAATGTTAAAACAAATAAACCAAAGAAGAAATAAACACTCTACTAATAAAACATCAAGTGGTGAACAACAAAGCAAATAAAATCAAGTCACAAATCCTATGCCAAATATAGAATAACATTTTAGATTACTAAAAACTAAAACCAATCACACTTATTAAGAGTGTCGGAACCAAAAATATGAGTGGTCGGGTGCACAATTTTTTTGAAATGTAATATAAAGGGGAATAAGGAAAAGAAAAAAAGATATTAATAAAACGATTGAGTTTGATAACAAATAAGTTTTCCCTTAACCTATTAATGGACTAATTAAGCTAATACTAAAGACATTTTTTTAGATTGGGGAATCTAGTTGGAAAACAACACGATATGTACTAATATATCATCTATATTCACAACTGCATTTACCTAAACCCCAACACTGAATACCAAACAACAATATAAATAGATTCAAGAGACAATCCTATGAAATTGATTACTCTTTTAGTAGCTAACTATTTAACTGGAATCTACTCGTACTTGGGAGCAACATATAATATTAACTAAAATGTCATCCAATTTCATAGTTGCAACTTCCCCAAATCCTAATATTTGCATCCCAAAACCTTAACCAGCTCAATTAACTATTATAAACAATTGCAACCTCTCGAGCTTACTTTTAATTAAACCAATATAGCTCGCTCATTAACTAAAAAGCACACCATGATATTGATATCAACTAAAATATCGTCTAATGTCATAATTTCACTTCCTAGAGACTAATAACAAATAAACAAAATCAAGCTACAAAACTCTCAATTTGAAACCTTAAACAGCTCAATTAACTAATTTCAAAAGCGACAAGCCGAAACAAATACAATCTATATATCAACTGAATACCACCTAATTTTAGTTTCTAAACCCTAAATCATGCTACATAACTTTGAAATTCAAACCATAAAACAGCTCAATTAAACTATAACTTAATTGAAATCATTTGCAATCTATATGAAACTTAGCTGAAGAAAACAACATGATATCAACTAAAGCATCATCTAACTTTACTTTCTAAGCCCTAATATCCAGTCCTAAACAACAAAATGAAACTACAAAACTTTAAGACCAAACTTATAAGCAACTGATTTAACTAATTTTATCGCAAATACAAATAGAACCACATTTAATCATCTAAACATAATCTAATTTCACTTACTAAACCCTAACAAACATACATACGTTACAAAATATTAAAATCGAAATCATAAGAAACTAAAGTAACTATATTCAAGTTGAAGATAAACATCATTTCAGCTAACTAAGACCAAAATTTACATTTTCACTTGTCAAACCCTAACAAACATAAACAAGCTACAAAGCACTAATATTGAACTTATAAGCAACTGAATAGAATAACTTTACAAGCAAAAAGCGTATAGTGTTGAACGACATGACATCTACTAAATATCATCTAATTTCATAATTGTTACTTCCTAATCAATAACAGCAAAATCTACCTACAAAACTTTAAAACTGATAAATGCTTAATTAAACGTTAATAACCAGCCACGCTAAAATCCTTAATTCAATAAGCCTAAAAGAAAACAACCACAAACTCTATCATATTCAGTTAACGAGCAGCATAATATCAACTAAATAACATCAAATTCATAATCTTGCTTCTTAAACCCTAACAAACAAAATGAAGCAACACAACTATAAAATGAAACTTATAGGTAACAACACTAAATAATTTTATCTGCGAATACAGATAGAACAACATAATATCAACTAATCATCATCTAATATCACTTCCTAAACCCAAATAAACATAATTAACCAACAAAACCTTGAAGTCAAAACCATAAGCAACTAAAATAACTATAATCTAGTTGAAGAACAACATGATATCAGCTAAATATAAGTATATAACCTAATTTCAACTTATTTAACTAGAATAACTTGATTCACAATTACACTTAACTAAAGCTACAATGCTTTAAAACTGAACTAATAAGCTACTATAGATAACCTATACTAATTTCACATTTTTACTTTTGTAAACCCTTACAAACATAATCAGACTACAAAACTATAAAAATTGAACTTATAAGCAACTAAACTAACTAATTTAACCACAAAAACAAATGAAAACTTACATCTAGCTTCAACTACTAAACATCACCTAATTTCACAATTTCACCTACTAATCCCTAAATCAAGTTACAAAACACTAAATATCTAATTATAAGAAACTAAATTAATTTACATCGAGTTTGGGTAAGATGATAATTAGTTGATTAGTCGCTTATATAAGCAACTAAATCAGCTAAATATAACCTAATATCACTTCGTACGACCTAATTTCACTTCGTATGACCTAATTTCATAGCATGAAGCCTAACTAACAAAATGAAGCTACAAAACTATAACATTTGACTTCTAAGACAAAAACTAATACATTCTCCATGAAATCGAGTCAAATATCACCTGATTTTAGTTTCATAAACCCTAAAAACATAATTAAGCTACAAAACACTAAAATTGAACTTATAAGCAACTAAATTAACTAATCATAACCAAAAACCAAAAAAAGTACATTCTCTATCATCTAATTTCACAGTTTCAATTTGTAAGACCTAACAAATAAACTTGAGCTACAAAACTATAAAATTGAACTCATAAGCAACTAAATTAACTAGTCGTTACTGAAAATCCAAAAACAAATACATACGACAAGAAATCTAATTAACGAATAACATCCAAGTTCACAATTTTAGTTCGTAAACCCTAACAAACAAAATGAAGCTACAAAATTATAAAATCGAACTCATAAGCAACTAAATTAACAAATCGTAAACAAAAAGACGAAAACAATTACATTCTCCTGGAAATCTAGTTAACACAATCATCTAATTTGACAATTTTGGTTCGTAAACCCTAACTAACAAAATAAAGATACAAAACTACTAAAATCGTAAACGAATTGATGTTTTCAGAGTTATTTGTCAGAGATGTGGTTATCTGATGCTTTATAGTGCTCTATATCAAATACAGACATAGTATGAAAATGCACTTATATATAGTCGTTTGTATATGATTTAGGATTTGTCCAATACTATTTATTACCATTATTTGTATTGTAAATCATGTTGATAGTTAATATAAGTTCACCTTTTTCACCAAAATAAAAACAAACTAATTTTAAGCGTAAAAACGAACAAAAAGGTACATCGAGTTCAAACAAGATACATTCTTTAGTATTAGTAGCAGTTGACCAGCTATTACGAAGGTCAATGTCGAGAATATGTGATGATTTTTGTAAATGCGATTCACGAGATGTTTCTTTTATTTTGTAACTCAACGGTTTTACATGTGGCTCTAGTTCCACTTTGTTCATCTTCTTCTTCTTTTATTTTGTAACTCAATTAACAAGGTTTGACTTTATAAGGTCAAAAATCACAAAGATAGATGGATGAACCAAGTCCTAACCTAGCCTAGAGACTTGATTCTAAAGAAAGGGTATGAGAAAGAAGACCCTTGATAAAACACACAAGTATGGATTAGGTACTTGTGTGGCTCTCTTGTGAAGATGTGTTCACTTCAATAGAATGATTAGATGAGAAGTTTGGAACACTTAGATGTTAGTATTAGAGGATAAGAGAAGTGAAAAGAGAGGAAAGAATGTTTGCAAGAGGTGAGGAATACAAAGGCCAAGGGTAGGTATTTATAGGTCAAGAGTCCCAAATTTTTTTGGGAAAATATTTCGTGTCTGGCGCGCTGCCTACGCGTCAACGCATGGCTAGCGCGCCAGATTCTCGAAATTGTTTTCTTCAAGACTTTGGAATTTTAAATACCCGCGCTTGTTAAACCCCCAATTGTACTTCACGATATGACCTTTCAATCATTCTTATACTCAAAGTCAACCAACTCAAATAGTCATTTGATAAAAGCATTTATGAAGTATTAAAAATCCTTTTGCTTGTCCGATATCGAAAAGAAAGAAAAGCACAATCGGACAAGGGTATTTTTGGTATTCCTTAAAATGTAACTAGCTTAGTTGGGATCCAACTAAAGGTTTAAAGAAGCTAGTTAGGTATAAGAGAATATTCTAAGAATATTTTTAACTTAGAGAGAAAAGGGGAAGATTTTAAATTTGAATTTCAAATTCATTAGGCACATGTTGGAAATGAAGAATGGGTTATGTATGAGTTGTCATGATGTGATGGTGGTGGGATGGAAATGAGCCTCTTGATATTTTTTAAAATGGAGGGTGAAGATGAAATGAAGAGAGGTAGGTTTGATAGGTGAAGTGGCATGATCAAGGGTGATAAGAGAAATGTGTTTGTTTAGAGAGTGAGATGTGTTGGTTTGAGGAGAGGGAGTGTGTTTGTTTAAGATTTGAATTTCAATCTAAAGGAGGAGAAGAAAGTGAGGTAACTTGGATGGTGGATAAAGAAGTGTGCTTGTTGTGTTTGTTTAAATTCAATCCAAGGGTGGAGAAGTGAGTAAGATAACTTGGATTGATGAATTGGCTTGATCAAGGGTGTGGATGATAGCGTGTGTGTGTAATTCAAATGGTTATGAGGAAGAAGGTGAATAGTAGATTTGTAATGGAGAATGTTTTGATGGGATGTGGATGAGCCTTTGTGGGAATGAAGAAGACAATAGGTACAACAAGTACAAGGATAGTACATTTTGTAAGGGAATGTGAGTTGTCCCATGTGATTATTATTTAGGGAAGGTTAGAGTGAAGAATTGTTTAAGCTTAGACATAGGTTAAAAGATGATAAGTATGAAGGTGAGGATGTTTAGGGTGAAATCAAAGGATTGATTTGGGTTTATAATCACATTGCCAATAAGAAATGAAAGAGTGGGCAAATGTGATTATGGGATTATTTAAGAAAGGATTGTTTAGAATGTGTGAAGGAGATAATCATTTGTTGGGTAAGAAGGGTAAATAAATGATTAGGAAGAATAGGTTATAGGATTCTATATAATGAGTGTGGGAGTTTGTAAGTCATCTTGTACATATGAGGCATACATGTGTGAGTTTGTAAAACATTTATAGGTTAGGAGGTGAGAAAACTTAAAGCTTGATTAACCTCCAAATACCACAAACTCAAATAGTCATTAAGACTTTAATCCATGATAATCAATAATGGATTTGATCACTAATCATCTTGATAAAAACAAGCTAAGTGCTTTGCATCCCAAGTAAAGCATATCCCATAACGGGAAAGGATGCATTTACGCAAAGTGACCTTTGACTTAGTTTGACCAATAAGGGAGTAATACCTGTTACGTGATTAGGAACAACATAAATCTAGATTAAGGTCAAATGAATACTTTCTTTTGATGGTATATTGCAAATATGATCATACTAAGTTTAGAAAGAAGTTTTGGCCTTAGCTAGAGGCGTTTGATATAAGTTTTGAGTTGGCGTTTTGTTGAAAAATAGGAGGATTCATTTTTGCTCCTCTCTAAGTCTAAACATCATTTGGAGTGTTCCTAAATGCTCAAATATTTTATACATACCTTTATTAAAGTTTCCACATGTGTCGGGTAAGAGGAAAGCCAAAAAAATCAAATCCGTAAAAATAGAATTCGTAGGTGGCGCGCTGGCAACATGCTGACGCGTTGCCAGCGCGCTAGAGGCTAATATCTGGTTTTATGGATTTTGGCTATTGTTTGTTATTTAACATTTTGCGAACGTTTATTTGTCATCGTTAAACCATAAAAGAGATTCTAGTCAATGTTGCACCAACAATCTCCCCTTTTTTGATGATCACAAATAAAATTTCGAAAAGAAAATAAAATTACTACATAGCTAAGATGAAGACTGTCATTGATGTAGTTTGCGTCTTGATCTTGGCCTTGTAAATTGGTGAAGCTTGAACATTGTCTTCACCTCATGATCCTTACACTGCTTATCTACTCCCATGTATGCTATAACTCTTTACTTATGTAATTGCTAGCTATACTAGCTTTCCCGATCCATAATAGGCATCATTTCTTTCCTTTTCCCCCTTTTGTCAAATCAAAAAGACAGGATCTTAGTCTTTTATTAGAAGGTTGATATCGCTGTAGAAGAGAGAAGAGATATCATTACAAGTGCTCCCCCTAGATCGTTGCTCCCCCTTGTTTTAAGGCAGGGATCCATGGGTCAAGAGCATTACCCTCAAGGTGTTCTTGGCTACAACTAGCAATAAGCAAACACAAGATAACACAATCAACAAGCATATACACATGCTCAAGTCTAATATGGGTTAGCTTACCATTTGGAAACTTAGAAACATAGATGAGTATAAATATAGATTATTGTGTCTTTGTACATTGTTGTATACATGCATATTCATATTTTTAACATTTTATATGTATAGTTATTCATGACTGTAATTACTTTTTGTTGAGCAAGCGAGAGGTAATAAGCACATAAGCAAAAACAAATTTTATTAAGAACCACATAAGTTCAACATTTGAGCCTATAGCCGTATCACATACTTTTAAAGTATCCTTCCCCTTAAGATTATCCTTTGATTCTTCTTTCCCAATGTCGTTCTCAATGACACAACTCATGTTGGTAGCCACGGCTAGCATGAGTTTTATTGCCTCATTGATATAGGAGAACATATCCCTATTTTCTTCTCTAAGTTCTTTAATTGAGTTGATCGTATTTGTTGTGTTTTCACAACAAATAAAATATTCACGCTCAATGTAATTTGGGCTTAGTGGATTCCCTATCTTATCCTAAATCCTATCTTCCTTTATCCCTCTTATTAGAGAGGGGGGGTGTAACATTTCCCATTTTCATGTCATTGTACGACTCTATTAATGATCACTATTTATTTTTGTCCGGTACGCGTTTACTGTTAATATTTACTTTTAAGCTAAATCGCGTAGACTAAAAATAATCATTGAATGTAAACGGTCATCAAATAAATTAAAGTTTACACCAACCAAGTAAGGAATAATTATTAAGAGGATAATTACGTACTTTGCGTATTTTATTTTTATTGGTCACGTAAAAGGGTTACGTTTCGCGATAAAATACATTTGGACGCACCCCGGAAATACCTAGACTTACCTAGACTTAAACCAATACCCACCTTGAGAGCCTAAACACAAAATTTAATCAAATCTTGTGTTTATATCACTTTAGTGCCGAATGTGGGCAAGTAAACTCACATAAAAATCGTCCTTGGTGATACATTAGCTAGCAAAATCCCCTAATGATCCCTAAAGGTACATGTACTTAAATACATGTACTAATGGTCTCCTAATGACCTTGGACACATTGGATATTAACCCATTTCTCCCTTCTATCTCTTGGTGCCGCGGCTCAAAAGGAAAGAACACACAAAAACCATGAGGTATCATATCCTACTAAATCTTGTACATCAACTAACTAATTAAAGCTTGTACTTATGGTGGTTTAGCAAAAACCATGAGTGATTAACTAGAAGCCCCTAAAACCGCCCCTCCTAGCTCGGTTTGGTTTTGTTTATGTGACTAGGAAAGTTAACTAAGCTTATGGCCTATAAATACACACTCACAACTACACTTAATACATTTTCCAAACTCTCAATACTCTCTCTCAAGCCAAGAACCTTTTCTTTTCTCTCCATATCATCGGGTTACAAATAAACGAGCCATACACGACCCACGTTGGTCACTAAGGATTTGAGAAAACCTTTAAGATCACGTATAAGGTTGTCAAGACTTTCACACGAGCTAGAGACTGGGAATGCGAGCTTTGAAGGCTTAGGGTAACACACGTTTTAAGTATAAGGGTATCGGGTTGTCTCTCGATCCAAAACCAAGAGCTAGGGACTATTGTAAGTCATTCTAGGTCCTCTACGTTATCTTTCATACTCATATATCATTAATTGATTCTAGTTTCGCTTATATTTCGAGTTTAAAACTCAAGGTTACGTGAAACATGCATGGTTCGACCCATGCATGGTTCACGCACACTTTCTTGTCACAAAACAACCTTGTGTGGTGCCATACATAAATAACTACACGTAAACTATTGTTGTAAACATGACGTGGTAGTGTGGAAACATGTATACGACGTTAATGAACGATTGCATGTCACGGGTCGCGATTAGAAAATGTTAAACACGTTGTTTTGGTGCTAGACGATTAAATGAAACCATACGAGTTACTAGTAAACCTTTCGGACCCAAATGAACCCAACCAAAAAGGCTAACACCCTAACGGGCCTCTATCGAGCCCAACAAGGCCCAACGAGAGCTTATTGATAAGCCGCGGCTTATTAATAAGCCACTCGGGCTTAATCATAATTGGAAGTGCTCATTTTGCTTCACATAGGGCTCCCGTCTTATTTAGAAACCCAACCGAACCCTTAACGGGCTTACTAGCCCATTTGCGAGCCCAACGTGAGCCATAAGCTCACAATAAGCTCTAACAGCTTATCGGTAAAGTTTGCACAGCTTATACAAGTTAAAAGAGCTTATTAGACTCAAATAATGTTAATGGACCAAGCCCTAACCCCTGAAACTCATTCGGGCTCACAACGGCCCAATAGGCCCAACAACGGGCTTATTAGCTTATCGAATAAGCTAAATAAGCAAGCGGACCTCCTAAGTGCTTATTGAACCTTAATGTGCTCAATGGACCCGAATCAACCCAACGAAACACTCTAGAACCCTTAACGGGCCCAAGACTGGCCCAACAGAAATACTTATTAGCTTATTTTGAATAAGCCGAAATACAAACAGTTTGTTCGAGCTTAATATGAATGGAAAAGGAACTAGCAAAGCCCGTAAACCCTTAAGGGTGTTTGTCGAGTGAGCTATTGGGCTTTCGGGCCCAATAAGCTCAAAATAAGCTACAATAAGCTCCTCGAGCTTATTTACAACTTAACAGACCCTACTGAGCCTATTGGAAACATTTAGACTTGTTAATACTATAACGGGCCTCTAGAAAGCTAAACGGCCCTTAACGGGCCCAATAAGGCCCGTTAAGCCAAAAATAAGCTCGAATAACTTATTTTTAAGCCGAACAACTTTTATGATCTATTTTAAGGATAAAAAGCAACTTAAAACTATTTTAAACCTTTTTCGTGGTCAAAATACGAAAACCGAAAGTGAAGGGACTAATTTTGCCATTTTCGAAACTTGAGTAAAATGTTAGAGTCGTATGTTGAAAACTCATGAGCTATAAGGACGAATTTCGTAAATATCTAAACAATAAGGACTCAAATTGAACACTTAAGTTAAATTTCAAAAACTAGAGGGACTGATATTGTAATTAACGAAAGTATGAGGTTTGAACTCGTCACTTTTCGAAAACTATAAAACCATAAGGACCATTTTTGTCATATCTTGAAACTAAGTAAATAAGGGCTAAAGATGTAAACTATTGAAAATTAGTGATAAGTTTTAATAATATTAAAACTTGGAGGTTCACTTGTAAATAAATAAAAACTATAAAACGAAGGGACTAAAACCGTAAATATGAGAAACTTATGATCCACTTTGATAAAACAAAAGTCTTGTTTTATGAACTTAAGCGAGTACAAACGGGTTATATAAATATTAACATATATAGCGTTTATGTTTCGAGTAATAATTAAATATTATTATCAAGAAGTAATAAATATGATATATTTATTAAACGGAAACAATTTCACGTTTTTAAATATAAACGATGAATGATAAATACGTTAATCGTGGGCACCACCACACAAGTGATAACAGTATATATAAAATTAAAATGGGATTTAATTTATATACAGAGTCGTTAGTCTAAAACATGTAGACTAAGACGTAACCGTATTTACTTAGGTATTTGACGGTGTGGTTTCGAGACCAGCTTTGATATTATTATCAGTTTGTGCACTACCTTTCAAGGTGAGTTCATAGCCCCATGTTTTACAATTATTTAAATGATTTACATCCTTGGGGTGAGAACATGCTTTGTTTTACAAATTGGACGCAAGTGTACATTTTATACCATGATTACGTGTTTGCCTAAGTTACCATAACCCATTATGTCCATGATCATGAACTGTTAATTGCATAGATGTGATTGGGAATTACATTGTGTGGGCGCGAATGTTATGGATAGATCTATTAGGGATTGACAATCCCCGTTCGGGTGACTAGCTATCACTGGGAACGAACGCATACCATGTCGAATCTGGGATGTTGCGGGGTTAGCACATCATTCACGGACACCTGTTGGCAAATTTATATTTGCATTCATACATGTCGAGCTTTGATAAGTGCTTAATTACACATATCTTTTACCTCTAAAAACGAGCTTAAATGACCAAAAACAGACAAAAACTGCC